>VWPW01026060.1:202227-227453 GCA_013389825.1 Crypturellus undulatus | reverse complement strand
TGTAGTCCGGCCCCGGCCCCAGCGGCCGCGGCGCTGGCACCGACACCGACCGTGGCCCAGCCCGGGTAGGGGGTGCAACCGGCAGCGCCTCGCCGAGAGGCGGCCGCGGCCGTGCAGCGAGCCCAGGCGGTAACGCACGCGGTTTTGCCGACTAGGAGGCCCGGGGGTGAGCCCTTACCTCAGGGTCTGTGCTGCCTCTCTGCACATAATTCTAGGCAGCAGGGCCAAAAGCCTGGAGAGAAATGGCCAAGAACTAAATGTCAGCTTTCTTCTAAAATATATTCACATTTTTTAGTCTCGCATATCCTGGTTTCACGTGGAAGGCACTTGCTGTGGGAAAGTGCTATACCAGCTATAGGAGATGCTAGTGTTTTAGAGTGCTTAAACTTTAGCCCTGTGTACTTTAAAAAAAAAAAAAAGTAACAACAACAACAAAAAAACCTGTCACTGACACAGCATAGTGTTTTGCACTGCTTTGGTGTCCTTCCTCCACAAAGCTCAACAGGTTTGAAAGTATCAATCCTGTATGAAAAACCTTTTAAAATAGCGGAGGTGATTCAGTGTGCCACAAACATGTCATTTGCATCTTTGTTGTGAATTTCCTGAAGAGTGAAATGAGGCAGAGATTCCCAGCAGCCTGCCAGGGATCCTGGAGCACAGGGTGAGGAACGGCGCTGAAACGCAACGTGAGTTTGTTACCCTTTTGTTTCCATTCCTGCTGCTGGCTGCAGCCCAAACGTGCTCTGGATCCAAAGCATCTACTCCATGCCGTGAAGATGGCACCTGGGTGGGTAGCTGTAGAGAGGCTGCATCATGGAGCATGAAGGCTCACGTGCAGCCCGCTGTTGTTCAGCTCATAAAACACATGAATGTCCCATGAGCTGGGGTTGCAAATGGGCTTAGAGCCTGGTTACCTGGCAGTGCCATTGAAACCAGTGTCAATAGTGGCATATTTGGAGTAAGAGGAAACTCTAGCCTGCCTCTCCCTCTCTGATTTAATCACTGTTTTGTTTTGTTTTATTTTATTTTATTTTATTTTATTTTATTTTATTTTATTTTATTTTATTTTTCCTACTGTCAGTGCAAATATCTTCATTGGATACAGAATTTAGTACTGAGCGCTCTGTTTTCATCTAGTGGGAATTGAAGGCAAGGGATTTATCATGGCATTTCTGCAATTAAATGGACCATTACCTTAGTAAACTGTGTGTACTTTTCATTTTGTAAAAGATATTTAAATATATCCTCTTTCTGAGAGAGAAAAAATCTCCTCATTGTCTTGGGTAATTCAAAACACAGCTGGTGCCAGGGCTTCTGTGTAATCAATAGGCTTCCCTCATCATCCTTTCAGTGAAAACACCCCCATCTTCATTTCATCTACATTGTTTTCTTGTTAGTAGAATAATACCTGTTAAGAAATGCAAATGTGCAAATATGTTGGGCTCCACAAGTTTGACAGGAAAAAGGGCTTCCGCCTGTAGAGGAACTGAATTCACTTTCAGATGCTAGGAAACTTTCAAGGGCAAAAGACTCCAAAGGGAGGGGATTATATTTTCTATAATTTTTTCATGAGCAACAGGAAATGAGGCTCTGGGGGAGCTATTGCAAGGTATGAGTTTACCATCTGTGGCCCCTTGAAATTAATTAGGATGATTGATCAGTTCAGAGAGCTGCAATATATTTGTGCTGCTCTCTTTAGCATTGTGGTACCAATAAGTTTAACCTGGCGGAGGCTGATGTTAAGGGTCTGCCATATGGACTCATCTCAGCAGAGGGTCTTTCCTGGGAGTATTGATGCACAGCCAGCTTTGCATGGCAGGATGGAGTGGGAAGTGAATGCCAGTTGCTTATGCAGGTATTCTTACTATAAAACTCAACAGTCTGATGAGAAAATGAAAACCAGCTGTGCAGCATCAGATTATTGAAGGTGTGACATTGTCTATTCTGTCTCAAGAAGAATTACCTGATATATTTGCCACAAGTAACTTTTTCCACAGGAAATGTGACGGTATCTGTAAACCACACATTGGAATAGATCAGAAGGTGAAGGGAAGGAATGTGGCATCATATTTTTTTTCCCAAAAAACTTGAGATTTGCAGAATTAGTGAGCTGAACAATAGCATTCAAAAGGAAAACATGGAGTAAGGGTTAGAGGCCAGGATTTAAGGGACAGGAAATAGGATCCATGCCTTGACTCTGCTACTGCCTTTGATCAAACCAAGGTAAGTCACTTTTGTCACCTGCATGACAGGAAGACAGTGTTACTTCCTGTGTAACATAAAATTCTGCTTTGGCATTTTTTAACATCAGTAGTGAACTTAAAGATTGTGTAAATGTAAATAGAATGAAGGCATTTATAAAAGTGACTCTGTATTGCTATCTCTGGGACAGTAAACTTAATATAGGAACAGAACACAGGATGTTGCTTAATATTGTAATTCCTTGCTTTAAGGGTCTCCTATAATCTCTCTCCTTGTTTTGTTCCTAAACCAATAAGACTATCATTTTCTAAGGAGATAAGTAGATTTTTTTTCTGACCAGTAAAGCTTCTGAAATGCCATATCCTCCTGGGGAAGGGGATCATTGTCTTTTGAGAGGACTCCTTTATAGAAGCAACAACATTACTTTCCTCTAGATAGAGATTTGCCTTGTGTTAAAAAATAGCAACAACAACCACCAGATTAACACATGCTTAGGCTAAGGAGTTAATTGTACAGAATAACTTTAGGAGAGAAATAGGAGAGATGCAAAGAGGGGATAAATAACAGTCATTGATATGAAGATGTATTTGGCAAGAGAGAGCATTTACTTATGAGTCATATATTCAGAATAAAGATATTGCCTGCCAGTAACACAGCTGGCATCATACTGAATTCATTCTCCAATCCACCTCCTATTGTTGTCATTTCCTTTCTTTTGGATCCTCCTCATTATGAGGAAATAATAACATGTTTGATAAAATATCAAAATCCAAATGCTCGGGTTATAACTCATGGGTGGTCAAAAGTCAACAAAAGTGCTTAGTAAAAATATGAGTAAACTTTTTGTTCTTTTCTTTATCTTTTGTTTTTTTTCTTCTTTGGCACTGTCTGTAGCTGGTATCAAGGTCTAGACCTCCAAAATGAGATCCCCTGGTAAAACAAAAGATGGAGCATGAGACAACATCATGTGAGGAAGGCTGGTGCTGTGATCAGCATGCTTATCAGGAACTTCTGAGAAACACCAGTTAGCTGATGTGTCACAGGTATTTCTATCTGAGCTTGAAGAAAAATCACTCAAAGGAATGGGATGGACTGGATGACCTCCTAGGTCTTGCAGCCCCTTTTGCTGATGATTTCATATCTACCCCTCCTAGTGGGACCCAGGGTAAGAATCCCTGCTTGTAAAAGATCAGGAGGGGAATGACCGGTATAACCTTTTCCTTTTTCCTTTTTTGATGGAGAGAGCTTGATTTTTTTTTAATATATAAAGAAAAAGGGGAAGGAGGTAAGGGAAGAACTGTGTGCATTTCCTATATGAAGCATTTCTGTTGTACAGCTGTGATGAAAGAAAAAAATCATGGACCCAAAAGACAAAAATCAAGAGATGGAAAGCTGAATGGAAGCATTTTGGTGAGTTTAAGATATGGCTTCACATTTTTTATACAGTTATATAACTCCATTGGCAGATAACCCGTTTACAAAAATGTCATCTTCGTTATAGTCCAGCAAGTGAAGTGAGAGCCTAAAATAAATATGAGAAGCAATATATTCTGAGGAAAAGGTTTCATAATATACCCAAGGTGAAAAAGAAGGCTAAAAAGGCAAGGAAATAACTTATAAAATTCCATTCTAGACAGTTTTTATTTGTCTTAGGAAGTAAAAAAGGAAAGGAATAAATTTATCTTCCTTACAATTCTAGGGTGGAAAACTTTAACCTTTTGCACTGTAGGGAAAAAAGTACACACTTCTCGCTCACTGTGGCTGCGAACATGGGGCAGCCTGAGCTAGAGATCTGTGCCATAGGAAAGATTTAGTGCTCTACCCCACAGTGTGGCCTGGGTTCCCACAGCATCCAGGGCAGAACAATGGCTGCTTCTTTCTGGCTTTCTGCTGCGAGGCAGGGCTGTGCTGCGGAACCGCACCCTGCTGTGGCCGGGAGATCCCTGCTGCGCCTGAGGGGGAAGCTGCGCTCCTGCCGTGTTCCCGAGATAGGTGCTTCTCCTCAAGACATAGAGCGAGAGAAAGCATAAGAGATTTTTTGCCTTAGTTACTTTTGTATTACTTTTTGTCTGTTTGTTTGTTTTAGTAGTGTTTCTTTGGCAACAAACAAGCACAAATAATAGGGAAGAACTCTCCACTGAGCATGCATGTGAACTTGGGTTTACTAGTACTGGCTGCCTGCTTGTAGTCATATTCTCCAAAAAGGACTTTCCTGAAATGTCTCCAACTTCCTAAGGTCACATTTATACTAGCTTACATATCATGAATATGTCAGCCTTTCCATGGCAGGGTTAGAGTAGGAGGTCTTGTTGCTGAGGAACTTGCTTAAAAATGCTATCAGAAGGGTGTTTTTTTCCCTAGATTGTTGCTTTAGATGGTGTACTAAATAGGGCAAGAGAACATTTCTGGGGTTTCTACTGTTAGACTGATTGTCCTGTTCTTGGCATGGTTTCCGCTCACACTGACTATCGCTCCCCAAACAGCTCAACGGGATGGGTCAGGAGTTAGCATGGACTGAAAAGTAACCCCAACGAGTGACTGTGCATGTGCCAGTCCTCTCTAGGAGACTGAGACCCCTGAGCAGCTGATGCCATTCCCCGACAGTTGGTCTCAGCACCAGAAAACAGTGCAGGACATACTTAATTTACTATCTCAAACACCATTTTTATATTCTTGTCCTCATACCTTTTGCTCCAGTTGAAATGAGTTTTTCAGAAGATATTGTCTCTCAGTTTATTCTACCTCACAGGCATCTGTTACCAGAGACTACAAGAGTCCTCCTTGTTTTTTTGTGCCGAAGGACAGAGAAACTGCAAACTATGAGTGAGGATAAAAGACTAAAATCCAGGGTTTGAATCCTCAGATGCAGAGCCCTCCTGGCTCTTTTAAGCATGTTGGCAGAGCCCCCTGCTGGAGATGCAGAGAGCTCAGGGCAGAGGCATTTTCCCACGCAGGGTTACCCATCTGCAGGCTGGCACTGTCACTCAGCAGGTAGGCAGCCTCTCCCTCAGGCTGGAGGTACTACCAGCAGACCTATGGTTTTTGTTTTTCTTTTCATGTTCCTAGACAACACTGCTGTGCTGACAAAACCTTGTAGACCATTTAAAAACTTTGAACATCTGTTAAAGGAGTCTCTTTAAGTTTTAAATATGATTTTAAACTAACCTAGCTAGAGTAAAAGACAATGGCAAGTTTTTGGCACCTACTTCAAAAAGCATCCCTAGAACCAAGCACATCCGGGCTCACCTCAATTTGATGATCACTTTGGTAGAAACTAAGCAGAAAAGAAGGAGGATTCACTATCCATTCAAAATATGGGGTGGTAAACACTTGCAAAATGGAAGGAACAAGACATGACAGCAAAAAGACACTGGCTGCTTAATCTGCCAGCTGGTTTGAATGATCCTTTTTTTAGATGCTGAAAGCCTCTGACTGGAACAGGAAATGTAGATTCCTAAGGACTTATTAGTCATAGAAATAATGATGAACTTAGAGAAACTGTAAGAGGCTTCTCAACAAGGAAGATTTGGTTTAACTATGAAACTTGGCCAGCAAGCACTGTTGGGTAAAACAAGCAGACACCATGCCCTCTGACCAGCTTAGATGTACTGACAAAACACTTGATGTAGATCCAGCTTCACTGATGTAGATCCAGCTTCACTGATGTAGATCCAGCTTCACTGAAAGAAAAATATTTTGCTGCTTAAGATATTCAGAGACCTGAGTGACTAATGAATGCAGAAAAAAAAAAATATATTGTGAGAAAGCTGAGAAAGCCTCTGTGTTAATGTAGCTACTCTTACACAATCTCAGAAGTACAGAGAAATCCCAAGACACTAGAAACCTGTTCCTAAGAGGTGAATGCTACAGGTGCTCCGAGAGCTGCTTTGGCCCTTTGGAACTTACTAAATGCCGCACTCAACATGCGGCAGTTAAGGCTAGACCCCGGGAGGCTCTAAATAGGCACAGTGGGCAATCCCTGCTGAGAGCACTGCAGGGCAGGAGTCAGGAAGGCCAACTCAAGCATCTTGCAGAAAATGGCTTAAAGAAAAGGTCATGGAGTAAATCTTATCCGTATTTTCCAGCTATGACAACTACACCGAAGAAAAAATATACTATCTTTCTATAGTACTTTCTAGGTACTAGTCATTATTTTTAAAGTTGACAGTGAGAAATACAAGAAAAATACCCCAGGTATAAAATAATATATTGATTGTCATTATTTATGTTAGGATACAGCCAAAGTTCTCATAGTTCATAATAAATGGACAACAATAATAGTCCATATCCACTAAAATATATATCATTTGTGTATTTTGAGACTTGTGTATAAAAAAAAATATTCATTTGAAGTTACTTTGTGTTTTCTGTTGAAGAAACTTTGTGGTTTCTGTTGCCACTTACTAGGTATGGTGAGGAAATGTGTGCGAGACTTGTAGGATGGTATTGCATATCCAGTACCATGGATCCTCGGGCCAGAAGTGCTTCTGCTGAGCACCAAAAGAAATCATTAATGGAACAGTGAATCTTCAGTTGGGTTTCAAGAACTGGGGGACAGAAATAGAAAATGTCTGACAATTCTTAAAAAAAGGCAAGTAACTTCCTCTATTTTTTTTCTTTTTTTTTTCCTTTCATAAAATATCTAACAAAAATTAAAATATCTGTATTAAGTATAAACATGTAGAAACAATACTGTCTCACAAAAACAAAGTGAAGTTTCCTTCTTTAGAAATGAGAAATACTTTGCTATTATTACAACTAGTAAGTAGAAATTTCAGCTGTTTATGACACAGCCTAGTAGCAGTTCTTCACTTTTAAATAGCTACTTATGTGTCTGCTATTAGAGATAGAACCGTACTAACACGGAGATATTTAACATATATTTTTCCTGTTGATACCACTAAAATGAGGGGTAATAAAATACACCAATTTCAAATTGGAGAGCATTAATTTTGCAGACTTGTAAACAAAAGGGAAGGTCATAACCTTAAGGCTGAGAAATAATGTGTAAATTTAGACAGATGTTATAATGCAGATTGAAAAAAGACTCATGTTTTTAAAGAGCTTGGAAAATTACCATGACATTCCTATGTATTTTTATTACACTGTGATTAAAAACACCATAAAATTTAAGAGCAGCTATAAATCTGACCTCTACTCTATAGCAACTATAATAGTTCAGTACTGGCAATTTTAAAATGATCTGTCTTTATTTGAAATAGGTACTAGAAAGAATTAGATTTGTAGAGTATGAATAATAATATAATTTTAAATTAATTTAAAAAAATAGTTTTCCATACTGCGCCTCAAAAATAACAGAAGAAACAAGGGTTTTGCTCATACTTTTTCCCTCTAATTTCAAACTTTTGTCTTGTAAATAGAGAAGCTGATACAATGTAAACAGCACCTTAATGCCTGTAAGAAAAAGAAAATTGGAATGTTTATCCAATAAAAGTTTCAGGACTGGACTCCTGATTTAATGCACTAGATAGGGAACCACGTATATATCAATTGAACTAGATGCAGACTATGTGGTGACCAAAAGACAGACTTTGTGCCTTAGCTGTTTAGCAAAAGAGGCCTGCAGAATTTCAAAGTGCAGGCTTGCAGAAGTGCCACCTATCTGCCCCTCAGTAGTTATGAGCCCCACAGAAGAGTCAGGAGGAGCAATGCCTGCTTGTGACATTTTTGCCAGCAGCCAAGTCAGGCAGGAAATATTGCGGTGTGGTGGCTGGGCAGCTGGCAGACCTGCCCTTCTGCCAGCACTGCTGCAGAAACAGCTGTATCCTGTAGAAGGAGGGATATTTGGAGTGATCATTTCTTAGGACACTACAGCAAGATTTGTCATAGCTTGTATGTCAAGGCCTTTAGATTTTTCCTAAGGGGGAAGATTGCATCTACTTTTGTGAAGAATTTTGAGATTTACGGATAGAAAGCTTTTGGCAAGCTCTAAGTATGTTTACCTTTCAGAAACCAAGCAGCTAAAATTACTGAAAAGCTATACAAATAAGACTACTTGACAGCAACCTTTGAATGTGCATCAATTTTAGAATCTTTGTAGAATGAAGACAAGGGTCTCGTATTTAGCATTTTGACACATCATTCTTTTTACTGTAATTCAGACACGTTGGTTTGTGTGATTCAGGAAAGCTTTTGTATTGATTACTGTACCTGACAGATAATCCTTGCATTAAGAACTTCTGTATTAGTCTCCTTTCCATCTAAATCTCCCATATTTTTTTTCACTTGGTGAAACCGATTAATTGTGTGAGGTTAAGAGTGAGAAGGTATGTTGTTGGCAGTATTAATGATGTTGACCTGGTTCTGCATGGCTTCACATCCTTGTTCATTTGTCATTTGTTGCAGTGGGACATTTTCTATTTGTGTCGATATGATGTTTGGTGCCATCTCTTATTGCTAAATAACTGATTTTTACTGATCTTATGATTGGCAAAAACATGTGGCTTAGTATTCTGGTTTGTGCTCTTCAGTGCCAGTTATCAGTGGCATTTTAGACTGCAGTATTCCTTCTCCCCTGGCCTCTCAACTGAAGCAGCTAGTGCATTTCCAGTTTCAGTTGCTGACATTTGATGCTCTTTGGATGGGACTGTTAATTAGAGGATGAGACCACTGATGACAGATGTGACCCGTAAGGCTCTGCGATAACAGCTACTATTTGTGTGCTATATAAGTCTGTGGTTGCTTCTCTGTATTAAAACTGGGAAGTGGGCAGCCAAACACTGTTGTGAAGGCACTGCACATTAGTGGCTCATCTAAGATAACTCTTGTCCCCTGCAAGGTGGTCCTCATACATTTTACCAGATCAAACTATGCCAAGAAATGGGATGTCCACATTCACAGTGTGCCGAGGCTGCCAGCAGAGCTGTGATGTAATGGCAGATGTAAAGTTGCAGTTGGAACCCAGAACTACAACAAGAATCCTGTTAGCTCATTTCTTGCAAGACAGGTGACATAACAGTTGCCATTTGTTTAAATTACATCTCAGTGAAAGGATTCATATCCCATTACCAGAGAAATGCTTGAGTAATTCATACCTATTTTGTTGACATTGGTGTTTTTTATTGTTTTGAAATGACAATAAACAGCTTAATTCTTCCCTACTAGTTAGGAATATCTTTTCGTTATACACTGGCTAGTTCAAAGGATTGCAGGTCTAGGCAATAAGAATTAATAATAAAGAGGAGTATCCATCTAGAATGTCCCGAAAAAAAAGATTTTTAGATTAGTTTCTTTTGTAATTATTCACCTGATCATTTTTTTTTTTCTGATTGTTTGGCTTGATTTAGATCTCAAAAGATGTGACATATCCTGTTCATCCCCAAATTCCCCATAGTAATGCCACAAAACAGAAAAGCAGAATTTTAAGAACTAAGAAACTGGAATATAAATGTATCTCTCTCTCATCTGCTAAAGCTTCTAGCTCATCACAACCACATGCTTAAATTACCAAAGCATCGTGAGGTGAATGTCAAGACAAATGCTTTAAAAATGTCCTTCCCTGTATTATTAACATCACCATGGCCTATTAAAATTAAAGTGCTCTTTAAAATATAATTGATTTTTCATTATTTATCTGCTGTTATCACTGTTCCTGGCTATCAGCAGTGACTTCCCAGAGGGCTATTACATATCTCTATAAATGTATTCTAGTTTCTCACCTCTGGCCTTTTTAAAATAGCACAAATGCAGCTGTGTTTATGTGTCTGTAGTTTCAGAACGTGAGCCAACCTCTGATAGAGGAGAGTACAAAAAGAAACTTCCTGTTGGCAGCCTGTTCCTTATATTCTTCTACAGATTTTTATATATTTCTCTAGAACATCTGATATTAGTGAGCAGGATTTGTGAGATGATGTGGACTGCTTATCTGCTGGAAATTCCTATCTGAAATTATCCTAGGGCAAGAGACAGTGCTCAGAGTCTTGAGTCTGTTATGGTTGGCCAGTTAGGTCTGGGGTGCCAGGGCAGACTGATTCACATGGAGGCTGCTGCGACTGTGTTAGCGTGAGGCAAACTGGCTTCATCCAGCTGTCACCTCCACATACATTTTGGTGTATTCTAAAGGAGGAAAGAGCTCAATTTATTTCTTTGACAACTCTCATAAATTGAGAGAACGCTCATAAATTCAGTTTGCTATGATGGCTGCTTAATTTTATGGATACATTTATATTTGCTTCATAACAGCAGAAATTATCAAATCACTTTAAGACGCAGGTTATGCTTATGTGAAACATTATGCCGCAAACAAATTGAATGTATGTAGCTGTCTGTTGGCCTTTTACCAGTAGGATAAGTATGAAATATAAAACTATGAAATAATGATCATGCTTTTAAAGAAAGCTCTTCAGGTGGTTTACACAATAAGCGTGGAAGGAGTCTTCATCCCCAAGCTGTGATCTATTACATAGTAAATGAAACATGTTGAATAGAAATTAATGCCACACTGCTTTCCCCAGAAGAAATACCTATAACGCAGGGTGTGTATTCATTGTATCTCACAATCCCCATTTCTAAAAGACTGGTTTGGATGTAAACGGAATGAGCTTCATTTGAAAGCAGCGAGACCCTGACACTCCTCTTGCATTGGGATCTCATCAGAAACCTGCTGCTGGGATTTATGGTGTGTGTTCTGCTGCAGCAAGCACTAGACCAGAACAGCCAGCAGCTAAAGTAACAGCATGAGTGTGTCAGGGTGTTGGATGGTCAGTGAGCTCTGCTGCAGAGAGCACAGCAGGACGAACGTGGCTGCAGAGGGCAGAGTGGCCTTGAGGTGCAGCCTAGCTCCTCGTGTACCCTGGGGCACTGAGGCAGACTATGCGCAGCTGGCTTTAGGAGGTCAGAGAGAAAGCAGGGGGAAAAAAAAAACAGATCCAGGATTCCTGTTTCCCGAGCCCATGAGGTTTTAGGCTGTGCTTCCATTAGGCGAGCACATACTGAGATTTGCCCTGAAACTAAATGTTTTATCTCACCTTAGTCTCTGACAGGCTTTGATGTTCATTTTACTATTCCTCTGCACTTATCAGGACAAGTTCTTGCTTCAGGAATGGAGTAAATTTGGAATAATTAGATACATTAAGACAAAACAGAAGATTATTTTCTGAAATATGGTTACAGTACTGAGAGGTAAGACTGAGAAGTTTGAAGAAGTTGAAAGCAAACAAAAACGTCTTCCATGTGTTCGTCTATGATGCCTTAGGCAGTACCACCTGGCAATAGCTGTCAGGGCTGTACGCAGCAAGTCGAGCTCGGCAGGAGAGGAAGGCAAAGTCAGCCCTGTGCAGGGGTGCAGAGAGGTGGCAGTGGCACTGCAAGCATGTGCGGTGCAAATCAAGCTGCTATGTGGTAGGAGGCTGCTGGAGGGGTGCAGCTCACCTCCAGTGTAAGGCTTGGCAGGGCTATAACAGGAGTGGGAGCTGTAGGCAGGAAGCAGATCACTGCCACCATGGTAAAGACGATGGTGCCACCTGGCAGAGACAGGACCTATGGCATCTGTCATTTACCTTTGAAAGCATAAAAATCCATGCTTAATTCACTAAGTACTCCCTTGATTCATATTAATTTAATTTGATGTATTGATGGTTTTATTATGTGGTGAACATTTTATAGTTATGGGTGTTTCCTCTCAGTAAACTGCCCAGGCGAAATGGAGCATTAAAAAAAAAATCCTATTAGAATACCCTATATTAATAGTGGCACCTCAGATCTGTAGTCTTGTATATCAGGCTGAATCCTTGGCCATACCAAGAAGAGCACCTGAGCACTAGGGTGTTGTTTTGTTTCCCTCAGACTGGCACATCCGGCAAACAAGCTGACTTCATTCCTTGGCCCCACAACGGGAGCATTGTCCCCTTCAATGCAGGCACAAATCAGCACCAACAATGGGAATTAGGCCTCATGGTACCAGAGCCCGAATTGAAGGGATATTGAGAAATGTCACAGTCTTAAAAGTGAAATGACTGAACCCAGATTTTTTCAATATAGCTGTTGTTTAAACAAAGCTTCCTGCATTTCTGTGCTTTTATTAAAAACATCTGCTTTTAAAAAGGTTATAAAATCACCTAACTCAAAGGGTAAACCCAATGGCTCTGAGCCTAACAGCAGCTCTAAGTACAGTTCTTTCCTAGCCTTATAGCTTCTGATGTTGCACTGTTACTGGACTACCTTGCTGCTTTATCCAGCTCGTGTATCTTCACTGTGAAAGATGGCATTGAGAGGAGACCTGCTCTCCGAGGAACAGCAGCTCTGGGAAGACAGTTGTAGGGTTGTTTCTTTGGCAGAGTGTGTGTCTGGCAACTCTGTAGCAATTTGTACCTGCAACAGGAAGGGTTGGCCTTTGGGGCCTGGTATTACAGTTTCAACATGTCCACATACAAATCTGTGATAACAAAAAGCAGTATAAATATAGGAGTGCAAACCAGACTTACAGGACTCTCCAATTTAGCCTGTAACTCTTGATGCTAATGCTACATAGGAGTATTGCTCCCCAAATCTTCATGTTGTGCTAACTTGCTAGTACAGAGTGAGTAAAGTTGTTATGCAACTTTGTCATGCAGTGATACAAATATCATGGAACTGTAGCACTACTCCAAGAAAAATTTTTCCCATCAGTAAAAACCGCTGAATAAACACAAAACTGAGTCTTTGGTTTTAAGTGAGCTTAGTGTCAGCAACTGTTCTGAATCAGTGTGTCTGGAAATGATGCAGAAGGAATTCCCATATCTTTGGATACAAACATTAGATAAGCAGTTAAGTATAATTACTTTACACCTCAGGAGGTGTGCCTAAAAGTAAGAGCTCTTATACCATGCCGGAAACAGCAAAATTAAGTCTGCATAGGTCGGTTATCCTTTTCTCTAGGTTGTGATTGTAATGTCTCGTAAAATAACTTAAATGCGTAATATCAGAATATCAGAAATACAGAATATCAGAAATACTGTTACATGCATCCTGTCAGGATCAGTTTTGATGTACCTCCATTAGTGCTTTCGTTTAGATCAGAAGTGTAATTTTGAAGCAAATCGTGATAATCTCTATTTCCTGGGTTTGGTTTGGCCTCAAGGGCTGATTTTGGAGCGTGCAAACTCTATTCTGTTTGGGTGAAATTAGACTGGAGGTTGTGCTCCAGGAATACACATAATGTACTCCAGCCACATCAGGCACTTAGGCCAGAGACTCAGTTGAAAACAGTTTGAATTTAAAAACCTTGGAGTATGTGTAGAATGGAGGTCAGATCCTCAGCATCAGCTGTATATTTCTGTAGAATCTTGGCCTACTTGACAACATGAATATAGCTGTACTATCTAATTTTTAACAAGAATTGAGAGAACTACAACTGGACCCTGGAAATAAAGCTTCTAATTTTTTGTTTGGTATTCCACATATATGAAATGGGCTGAGTGAAATTTTTGCACATTCATAGACTATGATCATTAATGAGTTAGTGCTTACACTGTATCAGTACAAGTGACTACTCATTGCTGTTAACATAGAGGACATTGATGTGGATTCCAATGAAGGAAACATATTTTAACAACACAATCTATAGATCCTAAAATTTTTCACAACTTAAATAATTGGTAAACACTTTAATGTTCTTTGAAAATGCAACCTCTTCTGGAAAGGAACATGTCAGTTAATTAACAGCACACAAAGTTACTAAATGGGAAGAGAAGGGGAAAAGGGAGTTGTGTTAGGAATCCTAAGTAGAATCAGAGTATTGCAACCCAGGTTGGACTAGCTTTTGCCTTCACTTTTATAATAAATGACTCGGTAAGGTTAAGTATTCAGTACCCTCCCTGCTACAATTCATTGAGAAATACAGTACTGAAATGCTTGAATTCAGTAAACTGGGGGAAAGGACAGAATTTCTACAGAAAAATGATTTCTACAATAAGCAAAAAGAGTGCACAGAGCATTCTAACTATTGTTCTAGTTTGTCTTTCTTAAAGAAAAGAAATATCATTTGAGATAGTGGTTAACATAAGTACTTAGATTAATAAGTAAATGTTAAACAGTATATGGAACAAGTGTGATATTAATGAGTTACGGAAAAATATGCTATGATTTCAAAATTCATATAAGAACTTCTTCCTTAAGCACAAGAAAGCAGGAAACATAATTCTTTCAGCATCATCACTGACTGATTTGATTCAGCTAGGAAAGAGAAGTCCATAAAAAAAAAAACACTCTTTCCTTCCTGGAACAGGAAATGTAAAAATAGGAATAGTGTACTCCTGCTAAAAGTAGTATAATTACTCATTTCTTTGCCAAAAAGACTCTATCTTGGTTTTGTAAAGGCAGTATAATGACCTAATCAGTTTCAAATACAAATATGCTAATTTCTTCTTTTTGAAGTGAAAAATATAAAAGCACATATTGCTCTTAACTATCCTGATTTTCAAGACACCTGTCAAATACTCTAAAACAGTGTTAGTCTGTGACCTGCGTGCCACTGTCAGCCCGTAAGGTACCAGAACAAATCAAGAGAATACTTGCTGAGTTCTGAAAGAACAAGTATATAGCAAGATGACTTCCTTCAGTCAGCTCCTTCACTGTTTTACCTGATTAGCTAAATTAAATCTGATGACTGCTAACTAAAGAAGCAGTTATCTTTTTGCTGACTGGAGGGAAAAAATAACCTCTCCAAAGGCCTGTTCTCCTTTCATCTAATGGAGGGAGGTTTCTTCCAGAATATATTCCTGGTTCCATCCAGCAGCCCACATTCATCTGCTTCTTCAGATATGACCTACATGACTAGCTGGAACTGAGTCAACACTCCAAGACTAGGAGACAGGATACAGGAGGATTTTATTGCGAGCTGGGTTTCCTGCGGGGAAGCACAGTTAAAGAGGAGATTTGCCCTCTCTCTAGACTATTGTTCAGCCATTGGAAGCTGGCCTTTTCTGTTTATGTATCCCGACAGCCCATCTCCTGGCATACCAATCCATATGTGTACAGTAAACACTGACAGCTCATTGTAGTGCTAATAACGTAGTGCAGCTACAAGCATCTGCATCTTCCTTGTCTTGATTCTCCCTGCCCTCTTTTCCGTTGCCAGGCTCGAGCTAGGTATGTGCATACAGTCTGGATCCTGTGCACACAGACTTCTATTTCCCTGTGCACTGCTGCATACAAAACTTTCATCAGGTGAAAAAATATCTTTATGTCAGCAAAATGTCTTTCAGGGATAACGGATTTGACAGGATTTATTGCTCAAGTTGAATATATATCAAGCAACACTTCCCCAGAGATGCCTTGGAATTTCCCTACTTTCCTATTGTATTTACGTGTGCCAGTGCAGAATAAAAGTCAGAGGAAGACTGTTTTTTTGTTTTGTTTTGTTAATTAGAGAAAGGCTAATATGGGATCTGATTACAGTTGGTTAGAATTGGTTTTATTGATTTTGTAGTTTAGGCTGTGGTTACATACTTGGTGCCAACATTGCTTAGATCATATTAACCAATTATTTCTCTTTGCCTACTCAGGAATATGTGGAATCCCTATACCATGAATGTTTCCTAGCAAGACATCTGCCATTTGCAGACTTTGGGGGAAAAAAATGATGTGGAAATAAGTTCAAGCGTGTCTACAATTGTGGAGAAGGAGTGATTGCATGCAGACAGCAGACTTCATTACCTTTACTTTAGCTAACTTGGATAAAAATAGTAATGGAGAAGACTGAATGAAGCCATCTTTCTGTGTGGTTTTCCTGTTCCTGTGGTCACTTTTGGCCACTGTTGGAGACAGCATACTGAGCTAGCAGGACCCATTATGGCTGTATATGTAGCACTGCCTAGTAATGACGCACAAGCTGGCTGGGGTCCTTGCTAGCCTCAGCTAATTTTTGCACAGCCAGAGAGGTCCCCAATTTTCAAGTTCTTATAACAACTGTAAAATTAGATTAAGCAGGAATGTCTCTCTCACTGGTAGAACTATTTGTTTTTAGGAAGATTGATCATTCATGGTAAAAATGGACATATTGGACAAGACATAACTGCACTCACTTGCTGCTGTCACTTCAAAAATCCCCTTACCTGAGAGAACTTCACCTCTCCCTGACTACACAATCCCATGACACTCCGTAAGGCACATTCCATAGCTTCACAGGAGCATCACAGGCCACTGCGCCTTGCAGGTATGTCCCACCTCACCAATCTCCTGGTGTATGCAATCCAATGCAGTATTAATCCAAGCATTGCCCTACTGATATTTCACTAAAGTCTTTTTTTTTTTTTTTTTGACAGTTCAGGACTGCACCTTTCCATAGAGCTGAACTAATGAGATGTACTTTCTGTTGCAGACAGATGGTGTGAGAGAAGATAAATCCTCAGGGCATGGTGTGGTTAGCTCAAATGAGTGAAAATACAGAGTAAGTTACTTTTACTTGGAATTTTCCTTGCCATTTTGACTTCATGTGTTTTAGCACACTGTGAAATTTGTGGGAAAGGGAGGGAGGGAAGGAAGGAAGGAAGAAGAAAGGTAGGTTATTTGTTGAATTTTTTTGGTTGCAAAGCCTGAGTGCTGGCCTTATGTGGGTTCTAATGAGTTGCCTTTACACTCACATACATAAAATCTTGGATTTCCTTCATAAATAGCTGAAATTCCAGTCTTGCCTGGCATGAGGGTAAGGTCCATCTAAATAACAGTCTCTGTGGAGAGTTCTTGAAAATAAATCAAAATCCTGAAAGACTAAAAAAAAAAAACTCTAGGGCTGAGAATTGGAGATGTGACAAAGTGCTCTGCCCAGCTGCACAGTTAGGATATGCCTCTCTTCCACACAAATACAGACCTAGACCTAGATTCCACAGCTGGTATTCGAACACACATGTTAGCTCACTGAAGGGGAGTGTATCTGCATACAAACATTGAGCTACCATACGGCGTTGCTCATAACCAGTATGAACACATACATATGGGATTCTAGTTAAATAAATTTATTCTGGCAAGTAGAGGCTGAATTCCGCAAAGGCACAGGCCCTACTAGCTTTCAAAGAGTCATCATGTGCAGAATATTGCTACACAGTCTGCATCTTCATTCAATTAAAGTAGAATTCTTATCACCTCACATCTTTTCCCTCCCAAAATACTATCTCTACTACACCACCTTAATTTATAGTGCCTTTGTGCTACAGAGAGACTATCCGATAACAGTAGATAATCTGGGATTCAAGGCATCAGATTAAATGGAAGAACATTCCATGAAGCCATTGTTCACTTTACCATCCATCTAACTCTCACAAGCCCTGCATATTCTGGGTATATGCATTTTCATGCAGTCTACCTTCTAAATCCTCCTTAGTTATGCACAAGCCATCCCAGCCTCATTTATTTTAATCTTACGTAGTCTAAAACTCTTCCAGAGTGAAATCACTTCTATACTTGATTAGAGCACCTGTTCAAGGAGTTTAAGTGCCCAAGGAAGAGAGGTGTAGTTATCTAGCTGTAACATTCTGCCAGTCCCTCTATTTAGATAAGTTCTGAGTGGCTGAGAGTTCCCACCCTCAATCCTTCCCCACCTAGCTCAACCTCCTTTCCTGGACAAACGGAGGAAAGAGGTCTGAGTATGGAAAGTATGTTTCCCTCTTGATTTGAATGGGGTAGCAATGACTATGCATTGTGCTTGTGGAATCCTTTTGTCCCTGATTTTCTTTTTTTTTTTTTCAGTAACAATTTCTGGTTCCAAATGGCTCCATTTGTACTAGAAAGTCAATTCCCAAATAAGATCCTTTAATTGCTGAAAGCATCTTCCAGTTTGGCTTGACTTTAGCACTATCTGAAAGATATGACCTGGCATTTATAGTAGAAGTCAGGAGCAGAAAAAATAAACACTGAATTAGAAGCCACTAAATTTTAACTACAGCACGTAGCTATGTTATGTAGTTACTCCCTCTGTTAAGGAAGATCCAGTCATCCATGGAAGATGAGGCTAATTTGTTAGTGAGTTTGCCAACTCGATGGCATTTACCACATGATAACGAGAAGCCTGCTGAGAGTGGAAAAGGCATGTCTGCTCACCATCCCACTAGCTGTGGGAAGGCTGAGAGGTTCCAAGTCTCTCCCATGTCTCCCATGCCTCTCTCCATCTTTCTGAATATAAACAGAGGCAGAGCCACTATGATCATTTGTAGTGTGACACATTATTTCTTCTGGGCCTCTGAGATATTTTCTGTACCAGTCAGCTCAGGAGGTGAATGTATCTTTCTACTCTATCTCCTTACATTCATTGACTTAGCTGACTCCGAGAGTACATAAAAGCGAAGTGATGGTGCTGAGTGCAGTTAGGCATTTTGAGGAAGAAAAAATGGTTTCTGACTAAGAAAAGTCTGTCTCCAGTAATGGGTTTCACTGCTTCAGAATGTTACTCTTCCAAGTGCTTTGCAGCCACAGCGCAAAGCATGGTCAGTAAGTGAGATGTGGGAATTAAAAGAACACAAACCCCCAAAACAGCAAGTGAATCACAGCAATGAAAGAAGACAACTTAGGAGTCTCTTGTAATTAGGACTCAGTGATGTGGCATTCATTCACCAGTAAAAGTCATTGCGCCGTGCGGTAGGAAATTTTGTCTCATACCACATGCATATCTTCTTTTGTTTCTACAGTTCCGAAAGAGAATATAACCAAAAGTTGTTGCTAATAGACAGCTAATATGTGAAATAATAGACCTCTTCACAGGTGGTAAATGCACCAGTGGTCACCTTGCCAAAATACCTCTACTGCCTCTTTGTTTGCACAGTCTATAGATCCCATATGATCTGAAGATAAACTCCGTAACAGCTGGTTAATGTATCAAGTGGACTCACAACAGAGAAACTTGCACTGTTGCTTTCTGTGGTTCTGCTCACACTAAGGGCACACACTGAAATTGTGGGTTCTCTTGGAATCCTAGGCTGGTATTTTTCACCAGCCTAAGTTTTACAAGGAAAAGCTTGGTCTATCCTGAGTAAAACTATGTTAGGAGACTGTCATACATTGTTCTTAGGCAGACAGGCAAAAACAGTAACAAGAGCCTGCATGCTGAGTCGAGCTATTAGTGGTGAGCAAGCGAGATGCCATGTTTTTAAACCAATTCATTTTATTGATCCAATTTGCTACATGATCAGAGCAAACGGCTATCTGCTAGTACAAAGGAAGGACAGTGCTGGGCAGAACTGGTGACCATGACCAGTGCGAGTGTGAGATGACCTTTTTCAGTAGTCATTACAGCTAAGGATTGTGAAACAATGATGCGGGAAGCTGTAGCAAGACAAAGGCAGGCTGAGAGCAGTGGTGATAAGTAGAGAAGTCAATAGATGGATGGAGGTTAGGAGGAATCATGGTCTAAGTAAGATGCTAGAGTGATAATATTTGTAGCACTGTCCTGCATGGGTTTGAGTGAAGACTGTATTTTCCAAAGCCAGGTGAGGAGACATCACAATACCACTGGCGTGAAGTGACAGAAGTCTGGCTGAGGAGTATTGCTCTGTGAAAGAATAAGAACTTTATTTGAAAGAAGCTACACAGAAAGTATCTGGAAAATTTAAACATAACCTGAATATGAGTACTTAGAGAAAGAAAGGTCTGAGTTAAAAACAATGTCCAAGTTATTGGATGGGTAATAGGCAGGTGGGTCATATATGCATATATGTAGTAACTAAAACAGAAGTAGAAAGGTAGCCCTGAGAGCAAAGACTATGAATTGTATTTCAACTATGTTGAGTTGAAAGCTGTGAAATCTATGAAACCATAACAGAAAAATAGGCCACGACTTCCATTTGAAAAGGTAGAGGTAGGACTGGAGTAGAGAGAACAGCTGTACACTGGCAATTAAACTTATTTGCGGATGAGATTACCTGGAGATAAGGTGAAGGAAAAGACAAGTGACCAAGGCAAAAAGTCTTGTTGGCTGCCATTCAGAAAGCTGAAGGGAGATATGTCAAAAAAATAGTTAAGGGGGTAGGAGAACAAGAAGACCAGCATGGAAGGCAAAGGCCAAAAAGATTTTGCAAGAGCATAGTAATGTGTTTCAAAAATGAATGTTTATCAGATAGTCTTAAGTGTGGTCATTAGAAACCCTGACACAGTATCTGGAGGCTCTGGAGTTTCAGTACAGAAACTGGGTTTAGGATGGATGCATAGGATCCCAAATAATGAATTTAAATTCAGTTTACTGACCTTGAGGGTGAAAGGCAAGAGGGAGATGGAGCAGACGGAGAAGGTGGAGAGACATACAAAATCAGGAGTGGAATGGGAATGACTTAAAGCAGGAGGGTGGAGGGAAGGGGGTCTGTCCTGCTGCTGAGGCTGCCATAGCTCATTTGTGTTCTTGGGAAATTTACATTACGGTTTCCAGCAGAGGTCAATATAAGGACGGTCGGTCGCTGCTGGCTTTGCTTGACTATGATTTGTGGTGTGTCTGTAAAGTATCACACACAAACATTCTTTAGTTCTTTTCTTCATTTGGATCTTCTCTCCCTGAGGCCTAGTTTGTTTGTATTCTCCCTCAGAGGTTTGTTACTGACATGCCAAACAGTGCTCTATGGAGAAGGAAGGAAGCTTTAGAGACACAGAAATTAGAGATGGAAAATTCCTCTGTAAAAGATCAACTAGCCCACTGTGCTTGGTAGGCCAGGCATAAACACTAGCATTGTGCTTATTTAAAATACCACAAACAGTATTCCAGAGCACCTACCCTACCAGCAGTGGGTCTTACACCTAAGGCATTGTAACAGGATTCTGCTAATCTTTCAGGTTCCTTTTCCCTATCCTCACAATTAGAGTGCTTTCCCTTCTGCAATAATAAGTAGTTCATCTCTCAATGCTTTATCCTGTTTCAATTTTTTATAGTTCTATGTCCTATTCCCCATGCACAGCACAACCAGCTGTATTTAGCTCTTTCAGCTCATACAGTGAAGCTGGTCCTCATCACTTGTGTTTTTAAATGGACTTTACACTTGCTGATGTCTTTTTGATGATAGGATACTTAGGACTGAATGCAATATTCTAGGGGGTCGGGTGAGGAGGGTTATATTACAATAGAACTAACAGAGGCTTTTGTTACAATTTCTGATTATGAAGTATACTATACCACTGTTTTTTGTTTCTGCTCTTTCCTCCCTGTCATCTTAAATTACAGACATGTCTAGTTTACTATCTGTTCTCCTGATATGTTAGATCTCTATAATGCTCTTTCAGCATTATGGCTTCTGAGAATCCTCCTTCCTAATGAATATCTGTGATTTTAATTATTTTTCATTATATGTAATATAGCTGCATTTTTCCTTGTGGAATTACATTTTGTTTTCTGAATCTCATTTGTACCAGAGCTTTGACTTGTAAAATTCATACAATAATGAACCCTCAATCATGCAGCTTTGAGCTGTTTGCCTCCTTTCCACTCCCCAGTCTTGAAACTACAAAAGTGAATATGAAAGAGAACAAAAGAAAAAAAATATATCTTTGAAGGAGTTGTTTAAATTTTGTAAAATCTCTTTGAGATAGAGACCCTCTAGAGAAAAATGAACCAAGTTGTTAAATAATTTGCATAAAGTCACTCTGAGGACTGTCAAACTCCCTGTTTTCACTGCAGCTATGCTGGGATATAAGGTTACTTTTCCCAGCTTATTCCCAGTTGTGTGCCCCATACTTATTTCCAATATATGTAAGTTAGCTTCAAGTATAGCTACTTCCTAACCCATTTCTGTCAAAATTATCCACTTTAGGCAGATTTTTATTGCTTGGTTACTTGCTTGCTTGCTTTCTCTTTCCCTCTCATTTTTGCTCCTTTGGCAAGTGGAGCAGATGGAAAAGGACAGAGACCTTTGATGGTTGGGATAAGAATAAGCCAAAAGATGGTCACCTCTTAAGCTGTTTCAGCTGCTGCCCTCAGCCCCTGAAAATTAGTGCCAGTTAGGAACATTCTTCAGGCATGATGACTTTCCTTGCTGATCTGTTAGACCACACTGTAGGACCCTCTCCAGAACTCCTTTCTGGGAACCATACGGTGCTGAAAACCTGTTGGCTCACACAGAAGGAAGGAAGGGAATATGTTGTGGATTCATCCCATCATCAAATACATTATAAAACAAACCATTAAAAGGTCACCTCTGTTAGTCACAACGCTTGTGGTTTGGCTCTCCTTGAACACCATGCTGTGTGGAGAGCAGGACGTGTGCGCTCAAGTCTGTCTTACTATAGTAAGTGTGCTACAGAGAGGATGTGTGGTGTCAAAAACAAAATTAAGCCTGTAGCTATTTCTCACATATCTGATCATCATAAAAACATCTGCAGCAACATCTTTGATGCCGTTAATATGCCTGCTTTTCAGTTTAGGTGATACTCTAGACTTGAACAAGGTCAAAGAGCAGTCAGTTCCTCTGACACAAAGCAAATGGCAGTCCATTTGCACCATGCATTGCTTCAGTGATAAGAGTTTATAAATTATAACTTGTCTCTTTGAGACAAAGAGCTTTCTTTGGAAAGCATGTTCTTTTCTTTTCCTCTAAACAAAGCTGAAAGTAAAAATGAAGCTACTAAAGGTCATTTTCCTTGTCTATCTAAACATAACTCTTTCTCTTCAGATCCCTTTCACTGAAGCTGTATGTCATTCAGGCAAGCTTTAGAGCAGAATTTATCTTATCTAACTTTGAAAGTTAGGTGTGTTGTTTAGGGCAGCTCCTTTGATGAACACCTGAGGCACAGAGATATTTCCAGAAGGCAATTCTTTCTGCTCTAACATAGCTGTCTAATCTAGGTGTGATGAATTACCATGGAACATGCCATAGGAGGATGGTGCATAACCTCAGAGGGCTAAAGTTAGGTGAGAGGAATCCCAAGATTTTAAACTTTCCCTTCTGGGCTAATATTTCTAATCTTCTCTCTTGTCTGTCCTTGCTATATATTAAAGTCCTTCCTATGTTGCTATGTAAGATGGTCTGGGGCCCTTGCAGTGACAAGGACTCTTTCCTTCCAATAGAGGCCTCACTCCTTTCTAGTGAGGCAGTTGAAGAGGACCTCCCCCTTCATCACGGCCTGGGAGCAGGACATCTTCTCAGCTATTTTCTCCTTCTTTTCCCCCAAGCGGAGTCCAGCCATATAACCTGATGGCCACACTAAGTCTATGTCTTGACCATGATGTCTCACAGAGGTAGTACTGAAGCACCTTATGGGTATGGCTAACAACTTTCCTTTTAAACCTGGTATTCCAGATATCCAGAGTCATGACTTGCCTCAAGAGCAGCAAAACCAGATACATTTTAAAGTTGTGACTTATAATTATGTGAGTTAAAATTTGGCAAATGGTGCAGGCTTTTTTTTTTCATTAAACAAAACTTGTGAATTTACTATATTCACATAATGCCAGAAGTTAGGATCTGACCAGGGTCTATACTGGCCTCATCTGAGGCCAGTGTAATCTGGTGTTTATCCCTCATACAACTTCCATTCCAATGGAGCACGCCACTGGAGCAGGCATGTCAGACCACCATTCTCTTCTTCTGCAAGTAGGTTCAGATCTTTGCTGGCCTTGAAGAACAGTCCAGCTACAAGAAACAATGTATGTGCTTCTCTAGCCATAACTCTTATAGCAGTGTTCACTTCACAACTGTATTGGGACTTGCCAGGAGCTCCAGAATGGAGACCTCAGGATCCTCGAGATGTTCAAGGTCCACTTTGGCATGTTGTCTGTGAAAAAAAAAAGAATATGCAATTGTTGATTTGAAAAACAAATGGACAATTTATCTGCTTTTGCATGTGTAGTAGGTCAACAGATGTACTGAAACTGTATGTGTTGCACAAGTATCAACCACCCATCAAATGCCACATCACTCTTGGACAGAGAACATAGTTTTGTATGTGTTTGAACAGCTCCCAGTCCAGTTCTGTCAGCTCACTCAGGGCACCGATTTCATGTTTATAACAATAAGTCTGATTATAGTTCTGGTAGTGGCAATGGGCTGTAGTTAAAGTTCACAGTGCCCCAGTGAGTCTTTGTTTTATACATTTGTAGGTGGAAAAGGAGGAACATTAGGATACCATTCCTGCAAATACCAGTCATCTGAGCTCACTTTGGGTAACTCCAGAGAAAACTCAAGACCTGAGAGGACTGCAGCGAGGTCTGGATTAACATCCTCACTTTAGAAAAGCCCGAGCTTTTCTGACTGTAAATTCAGACCAAACTCAGTTGTAAAGGTAAGGTTTGAGTTCTCTTACCAGCTAATGCTTTGGGCTAGCCAGTGGTAACAATATCAGTGTGCTAACTAATTCACAAAAGCCTCTTCAGCAGATAGCAGAAATGATTCTGTTTTACAAATCCTTCAGAAGCTTTAAAATATCAGTACCTTAAGTTAATGAGCAGCTCTGCAAAAGAGAGTGTGACTCTCTGAGGGGTTACAGGTTCCATGTGAATGTTTGCTGATTGAATCTAATTGTAGCTTTTTAAAATCTCCTTCAGGACCCTGAATTACACGCAACGCAGCTTCCTGCCAGTACCTGCTGCAAACCTGCTGGTTACAGCGAGCAGAGCAAAGTGCGCGGTAAGTGCGAGCCAAGGGCATCGCTGCCTGGGCGGCACTTGCCCTCGGCCGACGTCGCAGCGCTCGGGGGAGCCGCCCTGGCCCCGAGGAGGCCTCCGAGCCTCCTGCATCCCCGCTGTCCTGGTCGAAAACCCTCCAAACTTCACGACCTGCCGGGACGCGCTTTGCACCCCTGCCGGGGTCTAGGGCCGGTGCGAGGGCTACCCCCACGGGGCCGGATCGGATCGGGCCGGGCCGGGCTGGGCTGGGCCGCGCCGGCCCGACCCGACCCAGCGCGTCGCCTTTTGTCTCTGCTGGGAGGAGCCAGCGAGAGGCAGATCGGAGAAATAAAGCGTGGCCGGGAGGCCGGCCGTGCAGCAGCCTGCCCGCCCGCCGGCCCGAGAGGCGGCACCTCCTTCAGTGCCCGGCGGGGCGGCAGCGCGGAGCGGTGCGGTGCAGTGCGGTGCGGCAGCCCCGGCCTCCCTCTCGGGTGAGTGAGGGGCGCCTGGGGCGCCGCGG
>VWPW01026060.1:133743-202216 GCA_013389825.1 Crypturellus undulatus | reverse complement strand
CGGCGGCGCGGGGCCGCGCGGGACGGGGCGGCACGCGGGGGCTGCGGGGGCCCGGCGCTCCCGGCACACAGCCACACATAAGACCCGAGTAACTTCTCCGTTTAAAAATATTAAAAATAGATCCTCCGGCTCCATAGAGCTGCAGAGTGAGTCATTTCCAAACCAAGCGGCTCGGTCTAACCCTTCCCCCTCAGGAGACACAATAATTCTGAAACCAGTGGGGAAGGGAAAGATTTTTTTTTCCCCGTCTTTTTCTCAATAAATCGAGTTAGCATGTAGCCCTCTGCGAGAGAGAAAAAAGCCATGTGAGCTGCAGGCCACCTCTTTAAGTGAAGCAGAGCCTTTCTCTTCCCCTCCGAGTCTAGACAGCCATGCACAGTCTCGCCCCCTTTCCCAGTCCCTTCAAGAGCACTAGGAGGCCCTGTGCTCGGGGGATATTTACTGAGCTTTCCGTTTTCATGGGCAAAGTTCACTTTTATCCTCTTCAGCAGCCAAACCTGTCCCTTTCCACCTTCTCCTCCATGGGACATCACTTGGGGCTGCCAGTTGTAGCAGCCAGGGCAAGTGCAGCTCTGGCCTGGCTGTGGTGAAAGGAATAGTCTAAAACACAGCTATTTTTCTTTGCTCTTTCTAGTCGTATGATGATTTATTCATGTAAGCAGGCGGTCTCAAGTCGAGTATGACAATGCTGTAATTTTGTGGTATGCAGGATTTCAGTTATGCAGAATCCATCGGTACCTGACTCAGTGTGCAAGAGCTGTTTACATGTTGCATATGGTGTTGTGTGTGATGTGTATTTAGCATACATACCCATAGGTCTTATTTAATGGTGAGGAGACACAGAAACTGCTTTGTAGGCAGCATATATATATATATATATTTTTTTTTTTCCTAAAACAAAAGCTATAGTCTAACTGTGCAGTAGGCCTTGATGGTATAGATACACAAGTGAGACATGACTTAATGCTGTTCTGATACTCTGACTTTCCTTAAACCCTTTGAGACTATAACACTAGGGATAAAATCATATCCTCCAACTCCTACAAAGAGCTTTACTAGCATATTGGCAACAGAAAGTGACCTATAGCTGAAAATATGTGCGGTAAAGTTATGCCAGCTATTTTACAATCCTGTGAAGGATGTTAAGTTTGATAATGCTATCTATGATAGCAACTCAGATCTAATGCAATTTCTCTGCTGGTTAAGTAGAGAATCACAAAGTGAAAACATTTGCATTCTAAGAAAGTCTGTTTAGACTCAATTTACCATGTTAATGTTATTTATATATTTTACACTCAGTAGAGACCATTATGATTACCCTGTCACACAGCTGAAGAATGCTCAGAGATTTCTGTAATCTTTTTAGTTCTAGAATGTAACAGATTCATGAACTTAAAGTGTTGTGAAAGTACTGAGCTGAAGAAAGTAAACATAATTCTCTTACCGTTCCATAACATGAGAAAAGTGCAATTTGTCATTCCACATAAATGAGAATTTCACAGTAATCCACTGCAGTCGTATGGTGTCTAGCGTACGCTCTTGATACAGAGCTCATAGGCAATGTCTGGCATTTTTTGCTAACATTTGAGCTTTATAAAGCCATGGATTTCTATAATATGCCTGAGGGAGGCAAATCAACCCTAGCATTTGTGTCAAAGTGAAGCTGCTTTTTGGTGACACCAGGAAGAAACTTCTCTACGAGTGGATTATTCTGTGATTGCCCACAGTGGGGATATCCTGCAGCTCTGGCAGAAATAGTTGATTCTTACCAAGTCCAGGCCAGTGCATTGCACTGGATCCCACACTGATGGTCCCTACAAGTTCTTGGTGCCAAGAATACACAGCAGAGTTCAAACAGATGAGCCCCTGTGAGAGTCTTTTTTGCTATGACAGTTTAGGACCAGTGTTTCCTTATAGCAGAGTTTAAAAAACCTGTGTATCATATCTGTCCTCAGTCGTCAAGATAAAATTCTCTAACCAATTTTATGCAGTGTATTTATGGACTGATAACAGCACAGACTTTGATAAAACCTCCAAAGTTCAATTTCAAAGCTCAGCACAACCGTAGATTGCATTTGCTAACTCTTCTCAATTCTTCCGATTGTAAGAATTTCAATTTCTTAAATTTCTAGTAACCAAAACTGCAGAGTAGGTGAGATATTTAACCTCTGTTTAATAAATAAACAGATGCAGCTTCCATTCCTACAGAAAGAGCGGAGGGATACAACTTAAAGGGATGAATGGGCTTAGAAGTAGCAGTCAAATAAGTCACAAGTGTATTTTTTTAAAATCGCATTTTCAACATGTCATTTTTTTAGGTGCCTGAGGGTTTTCATTTTTTTTCTTTTCTCTTCTTTCTGTTCTTTCTCTTCTTTCTTTCTGTTCTTTCTTTCTTTCTTTCTCTTCTTTCTTTCTTTCTTTCTTTCTTTCTTTCTTTCTTTCTTTCTTTCTTTCTTTCTTTCTTTCCTTCTTTCTCTTCTTTCTCTTCTTTCTCTTCTTTCTCTTCTTTCTCTTCTTTCTCTTCTTTCTCTTCTTTCTCTTCTTTCTCTTCTTTCTCTTCTTTCTCTTCTTTCTCTTCTTTCTCTTCTTTCTCTTCTTTCTCTTCTTTCTCTTCTTTCTCTTCTTTCTCTTCTTTCTCTTCTTAAAAATATGGCCTTTTCTACTCATTGTTTCTGCTAATGGGAACTTGAACATAAATATACTTCGACTAAGTAGCTGCTGTGTCCAGAGCTTATTCAGTAGGGAGTAACAGTGCATTCTTACTGCATAAGATGGGGCTAAGTGCAACTTAGATGATAGAACATGGCTCTGGAGACCTTAGCAAAAATTAAAGTGGTATTAGAGCTGGCTCAGGTTGGGTTTTGATGTATAAACAGGCTACTTAATCTCCATGTTTTGTAACACAAGGATTGAAAATGTGAGATGTGCTTCTATTTTTGATAGTAACAATAAAAAATGTAAAACCAAAACACACACAAGAAAAAAAGTGTGAAGTGCAAGAAATCACCAAGATGATATGAGAGACTATCATTCTAGTTACAGTATAGATAGTTCCTACAATAAATGCAGTTGCTGGCTTTTTATTTGTTCATGATGAAGTTTATCTTGCATGCTTTTCTGATTACCATTCCTAGAAAATCAAACATTTAGACTAATATTTAGACTTACTTTCTTTTGCTTTTGAATCTGTGTTCTTTCTCCCCCCACTTCTTTTATTTTTTTTCTTTTAAAGTGGTGACCTTCTGCCTGGTCTCTTGAAGAAGGAATTGCTTGACTCTTCTTAGGTATTGCTCTCAAATAGCTTTTCAAATTGGTTGGTTAGTGTATTTCTCCACATTTCACCAAAGAAGTACAGGTTGAAGAGGATAGTTTCTCTTGAGTTTTGTGAATTTTTTTTAGGGGCCATGCTGAAGGGGGAGGCTATAGTGTGAATTCATCTACTCCTGAAAATGCAAAATTCAGAAGGGAGTGTATTTTCTGTATTTTTGCAGCGGATGCTACTGGTATCATTGGGGAGTTATTGAAAACAAGTTGAAGTTGCTAAAAGTTGGGTTCTGGGTTTGAAAGTATCTATGCCAGTTAAACCTTGAAGACTTTTCTACATCAAAAAATTTGATGGCTTATTCATACTTGTGTCATTCAAGTGATACACTCTTGGTTTGTTTTGCTTCAGTAGGGGTGCACTTATTAGTGCATCTGCTAAATGATGTTCCCACCAGTGGAAGGAAATAACTATTCATGTGTGTGTCATCTTGTTTCTGATATAAATATTTTCATGCCATGGGTTGGTTGGTCTGATATAGTTGTGCTGATTGAAAGTCTTCTTGCTAATCAACATAGTTAACATAAAACAACAAAGTTAACAAAAAATATAAGAATAGGGCAGAAATAGCACACAGCTTTGGGACCCGAGTTCCTTATAGTACTACTTTGCCATGAAATTAGTTGTGGTTTCAAGAGTATAAGAGCTTGAGTAAAGCCTCTCTATATAAGTGAAGAGAAAGCAATGATGATGTTAACTCTGCTGTCTGAAGCTAGCCCCATCTGGATGGGTGAATCTCCACAGCAGGATGCAGGTGAGCTTGCTTCTTCCAGAAGCTAGTCTGCCATAGATGAGGACAACATTGCACTGAGCTTACTTTGAATATCTGTGCTTGATATAATATCTAAAAAAAACCCCTGGCTTCAGTTAATCATAAAATGGCATTACAGATCGTCTCCGTTTTCCTCTTAGCCCTTCCTCTTTTCCTGTGGATATGGTTCTTATTAAACAAAAGAGGTAAGTGTATTATTTATGTCCCAGTCTGGTCCATCGGTATGACACTTCTGAAACTGCTGTTTTTGCATCTTGTATTTCATAAGCAGGTCCCTGGTGTGATCGTTGTTTTTATAGGAAGTACAATTTGCCTTCAACCGGATGAAATGTGTTGTTAGTGAATCTAATTTAAATTTCCTTCTAAAGTCATGCTGATCAGCTAGGTGGTTATAATGAGATATTCTTTTTAATTTTCCCCTGAAGCATTTCAAGCTGTTTTACAAATAAGTGGAGCCTTTTAGTAGCCTTAACAATTTTCTCCATTTTTGAATGCTAATCCAAACAAGTAATTAATTTTTTTACGGTAACACAGGAGATCGGTGACAGAGACCAAAATAATTTGTTGTCTTAGATGCCATTCTTACGTTACAAATAGTTCTTTTTCTATATATTCTTTATTATGACTTCATTATTTCACGTTGAAACGACTTACTCTATGCCATAGTTTTTCTTAGACTTTTTTGAAAAGAAATCATGCTGTCATTTATGTAGATGTAATGTTTGCTTATTTCTGACAGGTCATAAACTCCAAAAGGACTGCAGTGGTCTTTGAATTGCAGAAAGCTCTCAAACCATGCTGGGATATGATAAGCAAAGGTTTTTTTCCCCTCCATATCTCATACATTTCCTCTCACTCTTACCAGAGTTTCACTTTGAGTTTCAGGTTTGCTTTAACCTCAAGAACTCAAAAGCATAACTGAGTGGAAACCACTGGGTTCCTTTTCAAATGTTACATGGATGACTCAGTTGTCAAAGTCAAATTGCATTTTTCTGTTAATTAGTTTGTTTGGGATCTATTGAGAATACAGATATGATGTGGGTCCAATCTGAGAGAGGGAATATATGGAAGAGAGAGGAGGAAGGCAGGGACCCTGGGCTCATGTTTGTGAATGTGGTTATGTAATAGGAGGATAGAGAAAGTGAGATCTTAGAGAGTTAAATGTTAGCAGCAAGATTGTCAGATACATGAGCACATATCAGAGGGTTGATGCTTACCTCCAGAAGGAGTGTGTGCTCAGATTCTCTTACATGCCTTCTAGTTAAAGCAAGTAAGTTTAGTTAAAGAGAGGCGAGGCCCGTAGACACATGCAGACTGTGGTGTGGCCGGCAGCGGGCAGGCTGGTGGCGTGGGCTAGCCCTGAGTGGGACGGGTGCCTCTGGCCATGCTTGATGCTGCGCAACCAGCCAGGCTGGGCCTGCGTGACTGTGGGTCATGTCCTGCATCCACCAGCTGGTGTGAAACTCGCACTGGAGGCTTGTGGCACCACCTGGCATTTACCCGTCAGACAGCAGCTCATGCACGGCCCAGCAAGATGGCAGCAGCAAACCCTTCCCTTCTCCCAGCTAGGTCCTGTCCTTGTGCACATAGGCACTGTCTGTGGTCCGCGATCCTTAATCATACCTTAACTAGAGAGTTTCTGCTTGCAAAGTCTGTCAGCTTGTCTGGTTTTGTTACTGGGATTTCAGAAACAAGTAGCATTAATATGTGGGTGGAAAAAGCTGTTTTGTGAAGGCTGCAACTCGAGTCAGTTCTACTGATGAGATTGTCAGACCTGGTCTTGCACACTCCCAGTTACATCCCTGCGCTGAAACTATCTCTGAGCATGGGTTCAAAGATAGCCTCTTGCATAAGAGTGTAAAGAATAACTCATCCTCACACCCATATTGCTCTGAATGTAAGGGGCTGCTAAGATGAGAAAATACCCGCACTTTCTCTTTCTTTTTGAGGATTTGATCCAAAACAGTAAGATCAGTGGTTAGATTCCTATTGCTTTTGATGGACTGTGGATTAAGCACTAAATTTTTCATGAGTCATATTTCTAAAGGTGGGAAGGCAGGAAAGGATGAGGGTGTAAGCCAGAAAACTACCCAGAGACTGGGTCCCAATCTTTTTTCCAAAACAGTTTTTGAGGCTTTTGCTTTGAATGGCCTCTGAGATGTCTTAGACACATATTTGATCAGTGTTGTCCAGAAAGGAACTTTTTTAGTTATTGAATAGCTTGATTTGATTATCTTTTCTCCTTTGAAAAGCAAAATTTTCTTGTTTTTTATTTTTAAGCAATCGAGTGCTGGAAGGGTAACCAGATGTGTTGTAAATTTAAATTGTCGCAGCAGATGCAGTCTGTGGTTTTTCTTTTTTGATATAAACTAAGTTCATGCACATGCATGTGTAGTTTTGATGAACTAAAAGACCTGAAAGTACAGGTAGGTGGTAGTACAGGTAGTACAGGTGAAAGTACAGGTAGGGTACTTACCCACTTGGCAGTATAGAAAGTGAGGTACTGTATTCCCAGTAATGGTTTATTTACTTTTCCTGATACTTTTCCTGATAATTGCAGACTGTAAGATTGTGGGAAAATGGGAGAAGAGGGAGTGCCTTATCTTCTCTGCACAGATGAGAACTTGTTATTAGCTGTCTGAGTGACTTTTACAGAGGTTAAGGAAAACAATGTTCATGTTTCCGTGAGGAAAAGCACTTAAGCATTTTCTTTTAGGAAGAGGCATCCAGGAAATTTGCCATGGGCTCTGCGTATCCTATAGTTCTGTTCCTGTGGCATGTCTCATTAATCCATAGATCAAACCTGGAAGAAACCTTCATGATTGTCTTGTTTTGCCTCTTGCACAAAACAGGCCAAAGATTCCCTACACAGGCTTTAACGGTGCGTGAGGCAAGACTCCAGAGATTTTACCTCTGGTTTGTACTTCTGAATTTAGACTTTCACCTTCCAAATAAACATAGCTCTGAATTGCGGAGCTTTTTTACTTTTGAATTGAAACGCAGCTTTATAAAGTGTGACTTTGCTAGGGCTCTAGGAATACTTGAGGAATACGTATTTGTGGAGTTTTAACATTATACTGCTTGGAATGCTTATAGGAGAGGGATTGTGGGCTAGCACAGACATCCTAACCACTGCTTTCTCAAACTGTTATATGTCTACATCTCATCTAAAGTAATTTTTATATTGTATTATAAAGTGCTGAAAAAATATAGTGCTTTTGCTGTACATAAAATTTAGAAATGGAAATTTTACTGCAGCACTGGGAGAAGTGACCCTCTTTTAGCTCAGCATGCTGTCAACTGTAGAATTTAAGAGATGACAAATATTGGCACAATTGCTTGTTTCACAGCAGAAACATTCTTTTAATTTATACTAATTCTTTGCCTCAAAACCACCTTTTGGTACGTTATGAGAGGTCTGCACTCAGCTCTCCAAGGTGCTGTAGCTTTTTTCTGCTGACAATTTCTAATGTGGTTAGAACTGCCGATACAGGAATCGCTGGCAGATTGCAAATGTGTGGGCAATGTAAAGGGAAACAAACGTTATTTCAAACTGCACACAAAAGGCAGTGCTGATTTGCTTATACTGTTTGTATTTACTGTTAATTTAAAGGAGTTAGGACTTTAACTGGAACAGAACAGTCACAGAATCTGAAGTGTGCTGCTCCTTCAAGTATTGCCTGTTGGAGCTCAGCTCCCCAAGGAAAGGTTGTTGTCAGCACTATAGGCAGCAAAGAATTGTCAGGAATAAAATTGTGCTTGCGGCAATGTTTTCCAGTTCCATCCAAACTGTGTGTGTGGTAACAACTGTATTAATTTCTGGCACAATGCAGAGAATGATAACACCACTTGTGTTGGTGCCTAACAAATGTGGTCACTGGTGGTTATTTCTCTTCCAGATGTGTGAGAAGCCTGAAGGGCTGGGGCAGTCCCAATATATATCTTTGAAAGGGGGTGGGGAGCTGCTCCCTGTGCCCTTTTGCATCACAGATTGGGAAGACTTGAAGTGAACCTATTTCTCTTTAGTCATAGCCCAATTCATTTTTATTTGCAATAAATCTCCCTCAACAGCAGGGCTTCTGTTTTATTGCTTCTAGACCCAACTCAGTCCTTCTTCTGGTTCAGGTTCCCTTGGCATAGGGCCTGTGGTGTCTGTCAGAGCTTCCTTGTACTTGGGTCAGGCTGTGACAAGCAAAAGTGGAGGCAGGGTGGTGAGGTGAGCCCAGTGTGAAGCAGGGCCACTCAGGAGGAAGAAGGTTGTTCTCATCCTTGTAAAAGAGTTAATAACAGTTTGAGAGAGTGGGAAGAGTTTCCTAAAGCTGAGAATTAGTTCAATTTAGAGCTCTGTGCAGATAGACAGCATTTCTTTGACTGGTCATGTCTCTCCATCTCATTCTAAAGATGCAGTGGAGAAGAGAGGATTTTGCTTTACATCTATGTGCTCTTCAATTGCACAACTTTTTTGTTTGTTTTTCTTTTCTTCTCTTTTCTCCCATGTCTCCATTCTCCAAACTGACAACTATATCTATGGCCTGTGTTCCTGTGAAGTGGGTAGACTTCGAAGTTCAGAAACATTGCCAGAATTCCTGTGGTTTTTATCTAAACCCATTCTAACTTCTGCTGTTACTGTGGTTTACACAGGGCAGCATATTATTCTATATGAAGATGATCAGAGGGAAAAGCACAGGCATTTTATATTTTGTCAAGCTATTTCTTCTTGTTCTGTAGAGGGAAAAGAAAATATAACAGTCCTGCTTACCTCAACATATCTCCTTGCTAGAGGTTTTTTGCAGAAGCTCCTTGTTGCATCCTCATTGTGATGGGCTGATAGAACATTTTATTCCCTTGTGCAACACTTCTCAAAATAAAGGCACTGTGTTCATCTCTCCTTCTTTTGTCCTGTTGTTCATCTTTTGATGCTTTCTGCTTTTGGTGAAATAGTTTCTTTTTTCTCTCTCCAAGTTCCCCCTCCATTTTATACAATCTGAAGAGCTGACTATATTTAAAGGTATTTCTAAAGTACCTTCAGGAGAAGCGTTCAGGTGCCTCTGTTCTCACACCTCTGACAAATGAAGTGGGAAGAGAGACAGGGCTTGTTTTCCTGGCTCCATTGGAGACAGAATGGAAGAGTGGGCAGCTGGTGAAGAGCTCTTGAAGAGCTGCCCAAATTTTTTGTTTGCGGATAGGATATTTCTGTCTTCTTTTCTTCTCAGTTCACAGGATTGTTTCAATACTTAAATTGTTTTGAATACGAGTTCATGTTGCAACCTAAAGTGATGGGGAGCTACTAGTCAGTGATTGACTCTTTGCTTTTGCTGCAGGCTTCTGCAGAATTTGAAGATTTATTGATGTCCTCGAGATTGACGCTTAGACCTTCAAGAGAAGAGGCTTTCTGCCGGCTTGCTGCAGTCAATCTAACTCTATGACTGGAGGGTTCACCCTGGCTCCATCCTTTGCTCTGCAGTTGTACAAGATGGGTTCATTCAGAAGGCCCAGACCTCGTTTCATGAGCTCCCCGGTGCTCAGCGACTTGCCACGTTTCCAAGCAACCCGTCAGGCTTTGCAGCTGAGCTCTAACTCTGCATGGAACAGGTGAGCAGGACCGGTTCAGTTGAGCACTGTCTGTGTGCAATGGCCAGATAAGGCCTGATCTTTGATACTATGGGCCATTTATGGCTAAGCTTATCTGTTTATGAGCATGAATGAATTTTTGGCATGCCGAAGCTTTGCCCATATGAAAGACCTCCTGCAGAGGCAACATATTTAGACCTAGTAGTGTTTAGCCTTGTTTTGGGTTAACATTGTTCAGAGAGACTGTCTTGAAATAAGCCAGAATTACTTTGTGTTAACTAGTGCTGAAGAGGTGTAGCTATTAAAGAAAACACATTGCTAGCCATGTAACAAAGGTTAATTTCTTAATGCAGCAGTATGTTGTGAAACTTTTATCATAATCAAGTTCTTTCGACAACATGAAGTTTGTGACTTCTTCTAATGTTTCTTATTCATAGTCAAATCCTGTCAGCAGAAGATGTCATGCCACAATGAATACTGGAAAAATGACTTGTAGGATGAAATGTGAAATACCCTGAATTGATTTAAAGGCTTGTTGCTGCTGAAAGTGGGTGTTCCCACCTTCCTTTCTTCTGCCTTGCACCAACCCTGTGCTCTGCAGACTCCTTTCTCTTGCTGACCTGGCTCAGCTTGCTAATGTCACACAAAAGTAGTCCAGTAGAAACATCATAAAAGTTTGTGCCAAGATAGTAAACGGAGATCAGTGAAGCAAGTAGCGGAACCAGCCCCTAGAAGGAGCATCTTATAGGAGCATGACACCGCTTCTTATTGGCTGCTGCAAACCTTTACACCAGCTAAGCCCTCTTGTACTCTCAGTTTACGACTTCCTCTGTCAGAAGAGTATTAATTAGAACATCTTCCAACAGCGGTTACCACATTTTATGAACATTAACTGGGCTTAAAAAGTTTCTGGCTAAGTGAGGTTTGCTGCTTGTTCCAGCATAGCAAGGATCCTGTCAAATGCTGTAGGTAGAGAAGTTTGGCTAGTCATGCTAACATCACTTGATAATGCAATATGATGTGCTTGGCAGATCATAGCAAAAATTCAGATCTCCTTGTAACAACTAGCTCTGACGCACCTAGCAGAGATCAGCTAAAGAGCTACACTAAAGATATACTCCATGCAAGTGTATTCTTTGAGAACAGTGTCCTTACAACAGTTTTTCTTTGCTTACTTTAGACCCAGCTTAACATTGGTTCTGCTCTGTCTCCCTTGGGAGATTGTAGGTAAATAAGAGTGATGATTTCCAGGGGAGAAAAAGTGGAAGTATTTAAGTGCAATTAACCTCTCCACCCCCATTATAACCACTCAGATTTTGGCAGCTACCTCACATTGCTCTCTTGTTAAATCATCCTGGCAGGTGTTATTTATGGATGCTGTACTGTCTTATTTCTTTTTTGACAGTGTTCAAACAGCAGTGATAAATGTGTTCAAAGGTGGAGGCTTGCAGAACAATGAACTTTACACGCTCAATGAAAATATCAGGTAGGTTGCTGAACTGCATGAAAAAGGATTTTTTTGTTGCTAACTTTTTGATGTTTGTTTGGTTTGGCTTGTTTTGTATAGAACAGCAGTTAGAGCACAATTGTGGGAGAAGAAGGGGGTAGAAGCAAAGCACAGTGTTGAACTTTCAGGTTAATGTCACATTGAGTGCGATGAGACTAAACTCTTGGATAATGTTTCTCTGATTTATATGGATGTGTAACTTGCACAGAAAAGGACAGGGAAAAGGACAGGGTGTGTATTTATTTGTGTTCAAAGGATTTTGTCCCCTCCTTGGGAATTTGCCCCTTTGGGCTGACTTTTTCACACTTTTATCAGTTATGGCAGTAACATGTCTTTTCTAAAGCCAAGCTTCCCAGAATCACAAAGTGTTTAAAAACAAAGCAAATAATAATAAAAAAATCCATAAAAATCTTAATGTGATGATTATGGAGCAAGATCTGAAATTATAAACCCTGAAGATGACAAAAAAACCAAAATAGAAGTGTAGCAAACAGGTACTAACACTGCTGACAGTAATAGTTAGAAGATCACTCCTTTTTTAGCAGGTCTTCTGTTTTTCTGTGGTTTCATTGTGATTATTTGGAAAGTTTGGTTTGCAATAAACAGGACTACAGAGGAGACAAAGAGCAATTTATTCATGCCTTGGTTCCAAGAGGTACCAAGCGGAATGTTGACAGAGCTTATGGAGGCAGTTTTCCTTCCATCTCTCTTCCCCATGAATCCATATTCATTCATCTTGAATGTTGTCACATAGGTCTCAGCTTTCTCTTTTATATGGAGTTCCCTGCCCCAACTCTTGCTGCATTTCTGCTGTGGGCCAAGTTGTGGTTAAAGTTCAAATGGCTATTCAGCTTGAGCCCTTATTAAACAGCAGTCTAAATTACCCCTTCCCTGCTTTCAAAATGAATGCAACTTCTGGAGCATGCGACTCTCTCCTACTTGATCTAGGTCCAAAGTGAAAGTCCTGCAGAACAACTTTGGAAAGATGAGGGAGGGCAGACACTTGTGCTTCCGCAACATCTTAATGTTTAAGTTGGGAGCTCTCAGATTAGACATCAGTACCTGCAGCAGTCTAATGCTCAGTGAGGTGAAGAATACTGTATGTGAAAGAAAAAAAACAAATGTCTTAAGCCTTTAAAAATACCCCGATCCATAGCCTTTTCCCAGACTTGTAGTCTGGATTTGGATTTTGTCGCTAGTCTCTCAGGCTGTGGCTCTCTGTAGCCTTCTTTCCCTCCTCTGTGCAAGCAGATGCTCCTTCCCACCCTGGCATGTGGCATCGAATGTTACTGCCCGTCTCTGCCTGTCCCTGCATGCCCCTGCATGCCCCATGGCCCCTGCCCTCCTTCCCCTCACCTGAGGAAGAGCTTCCGCCCATGGCTAGGCTGCCTCTGGAGTCATAAGATGCCTGTTATAGCTGCTCGAGCCTCTTTGATACAGGCAGAGGGAAGCATCACAGGGCATTAGAACACTTGTGTTCTCACGCGTGGGAGGTAATGCCAGCTTTTAACAGGCTCAGAGAAAGGTGTTTGGTCACTAGAGCAGCAAGCTGTGCCCCAGCTAGCCATTCCCTCTACATTCCAGAGACGGGAATGCAGTATGTCACGCAGAGTGGCCTTGCTGACTGATCCTGACCCTGTGCTGGACCATGTTCTGTTCATGTTGGTTATTGAAATCAATCTAGTTGGTCAAGTGCTGTGTGAAGAACAGGAAATTCTTTGTGAAATTTGTATGCTTTATGAGCAGTTCTCATGGTGGGAAGGGAAATACACTCTTCCAGATACAGGCACTCACAAGCAGCACTTGGAAGCACTCACCTTGAAATAAATGATTAATGTTCCTACAGGTGTCCTGAGCACTGGTTACATCTCAAATGTCATTCCCTAAATAGGCCACTTCAGTATTCAAGTAGCTCATTAACATCAGTCTGAGGCACGGAGGACATGCATCTGCATGTATGCGTGTACACCACTTGCAGCTTCACACCTGTGATTCCTGAGAAAGTTTCTAGCAGAAGTCAGTGCTGCATGTACCAGGTAAATGGATAGTTTGACACGTGGCAGAAGGCCAGACCTGTCAGAAGGCCAGCTCCTGTGCAGCATGAGATTGTGTTGGTGCATTTTCCTGGATTGTATTTCTCCATTCAGATCATCGGTGGAAGTTAGCAAATGCAGTACCTTAAAATAATTACAGATTCTGCACGGTGCCTAATTTGACAGTGGGAATGCGGAAGAGTTTTAAATTGGGATAGTAACAACAAGACCAGGAGATGGGCAGGTGGTAACAGTTTGCTTTGGATTGCTGTCACAAGGTTTTCATCCTGCTGTGATTTGATACCATCATCTCACTGGGTACTTTTTTTTTTTCTGTTCTCAAAGTTAGTTGTCACAGCAAGAAGAAATGTCAGAAATGTCACTGAAAGATGGGACTCCTGGGAAGCAAGAGGTGAAAGAGTGAACGCCTTCAGTTGAAAGGGTAGCTGGCCTGTTCCATGGGCTCAAATCCCCTCATGGATGTGTGAATTAATTGGCCATTTCCCTTAGGATGCAGCTGAAGCTAGTGGAAATGCTTCTCAAAAACAGGACCTCAAAGGCTCATCTTGGGGGGTCATAGGGAAAGAAATGCACTTTGAGGTGGACAGTGTAAATATAACCTCTATGAGATAAAGCATATTTCCACATGAATAAATGTAGAAGTTTTACAAAATATTTGGAGAGGAAATCTACAACTTTTAAATTTGAAGCAGAATTACCAGCTCCAGTCACAGTCACTGACAACCGAAAGTGCAAATACTCAGAACATTTTCAGTTAAATCAATCCTTATTTAAATCAATCCTGATCAGAATTTTGAACTATAAATACATTGCAGAATTGAAAAAAAAAAGTTATTGTAGCCCGTTTTAAAATAACTGTTTCTAATCAGAAATACTTGATCAGTGACTGTTGCCTGCGTATAATCAACCTGCCTCTTGATCAGTTTCTACAATTGCTCTCTTGAGAAACATGTGTTTGTTTTTTTCGTTTGATTGTTTTTGTTTTTTAATGTAGTAGTCACAGGGAAGCCACAGCTTCTGCATGCATGTTTACTCTTGTACTCCTGTTCTTATTTGACCACCTTCTACTTCTAAGAGAAAAGGAAGTACAGCGTTACAGATATATGCTATTCACAGTGAAATGAAAGGCAGCTTTCTTTAAAGGAAAATCAGAAAAAAAAAAAAGAATTTCTAAATAAAGAAATCCATCTCTCTGTGAATGCAGGAGGTCAGTTTTTCTTGCTTGTTCTAGATGTATAGCTTGTAATTAAAATACTTCAGGGGAGCTATTTCACTCCTTTGTAATCTGAGCACCGCCTCTGCTGGCATTAGTACAATGTACGCCTAGAAGTAAACAGAGCATAGCTGTGGCTACAATGCCACGTTCTTGTGTACTCCTGTGCGCTGGGGTTGACTGGCAACGAAGTGCAGGTATGCCTGTGAGAAGTGACCAGCAATGGCTGTTTCTTCATGGATATGTTCCTTCTGTCTGCAGACGGCTGCTGAAGAGTGAGCTTGGATCCTTCATCACAGATTACTTTCAGGTATTACATGATTTCCTTTTTTCTTTTGAGGTGTCCTCTCTGCAACTTTTTAGTGTATAAAAACTTCTGTACCTCTTTTAACTAGCATGTAGCCTACATGTTTCATTTTTGCTTTGCCTCAGAAGCTCATGGAAGTATTGGATTATTTTTTTAACGTGGGTCATGTAGCTTTGGGAGTAATGATATTTAGGTGTGTTTATGCTAAAATAGGGTTAATGTTAAGTAATAGCCTGCTAGAGTCAAGGACGAGTTCACTTCATAAACTTTTTAAAAAGATGGGGTACACTGTGTATTTTTTTTTTCACCTTAATATTCACCAGTAAATAGAATACTAAATGAGGTTTTCTGAAACAGGAGCCAGTGAAGGACAAAGGGGAAGAAGAAAGATAACATCTTTCTGTTTTGGGCAGACAGAGAAGGAAGTCCCTATCAGCAGGAAATCAACCTGCTTACAGTTTGCCTTTTGTTCCCATAAATACACTTGTAATCTGTGAAAAAGTAAAAGATGAAGGATTAGGAAAGGCATAATCAGTCACAAATATGAATAACTGTTATTGCCTTTTACTGATGCTCTTCAGACAGAGGTTGAAATGTAACCACATGAAAGGGTGTGTTAGTTGATTTTGAGAGAATGCTGGTGGCTTTCAAGATTCAAGTTGTTCACTGTAGTGTTGATCTTAAAAAAAGGAAGAAAACAAGAGGGATTTTTGTGTTGTTGGTTTTATTCCTCTTGAGTAAGAAAAAGAGAGACAGAGAATATCAGTACTTTCAAAAGTGGCTGATGCTACTGTCTGCTGTGCCAACAGTTTAGAAGAGGTGGAAATAAAAGAGACTGCTGTCATTTCTTATCAGTATTAGATTGCACGACTTAAAAAAATTCCCCACGCTGTGCTATAAACAAACCCCTTTCCTGGGGGCAGTTACATTTCATTTCTTCAGCCCTATGTGTGCAAGTCGTTTACTGGAAGGAAATGGCAGGTTTTGCTTCAAGGCAGGCCAGTTCCTCGAATGTGCACGGAGCCTGGTGAAAGTAGGCAGGGAGACACCCAGCGCGGGCTGCGGCATGTCTGCCTTCAGTGCAAATCCATTACTGCTCCTGCTCATTTAAAAACAGACAAATGAAACTTTGCAACTAAGTGTGCATGACAGCTTGAGATTTGGAAGGGCTTCATCAGGTATCCAGCAACCCCAGTGACAGGTATGGTCTGGATAATGTAGAATATTTCCTGAGGCACCTTTTTGCATTTGGAAGGCTGAATAGTGCACAGAGGAGTTGTGTGTATTGCACAGGGATGTGAGGTGCTGACATATGACTGTTATCTGCTTTCAAGAATTCAGTGTGTACTGAAAGAGGCCTGATTGGGTTCCAGCTCTGAATAAGATGCAGCTGCGCTGGGTCACGGGGCAGGATGAGCCGGAGACTCCTGGGGTTTGCATGGCTCAAAGCATTGGCCTTTGGATATGTGGTTCTCTTCCTCCAGGCTCTAAACCTCAACCAGTCCAGCTGGAACTGGTGGCATTAGCTTATGCTCCTTAGACCTCTCAGCAGGAGAGCTAGTGATTGAAGAGGCTGTTTAGACTGTGGTCTGCTCATTCCTGGATACTGGACATCTAGACTGGTAATGCATCCCTATTAGTAAGTCTGAGCTTGTCTTGGGAGTGGGATTTTATCACCAACACTGTTTTCTGCAAAAGCCAGGCCAAAAAATGTATCCTTTCACCTTTATGGCAGAACTACATTACTTCATTCAAAGGCCATAGTCACAATGCATGTCCTTAGCATTGTACTGTTGCGGGGGAACAGCAGCCTCTGCTTCACAGAGTGGGCAAGATAAGGGTTGGCACTCTTGAGTCTGTATTTCTGTCAGTCTGTCTATTCTATGTTATTCGCACTTGTGCAAATAACTCAGCATGTGTGCAGTGGTTCCGCTGCAGCTAGTGCTCTCCCACTAAAGTCAGTGGTCACTAAAATTTAACCTCAGGGGCTTTTTTTTTTTTTTTTTTTTGTAACTCTATTTTGAAAAAAGTCACTTGGCACCTATCAGACTTAGCCTGAAGTAAAACTCTTGGTGCTGGCAAGCCATGAGACAAACAGTGCGAGATTAAGGCTATTGCAGGAAATCTTTTTTTTTTCCTGCTGTGAGCTAAGATGCAGACATATTTCTGACACTAGATTGACAGCACATGCCAGTTACTATTACTTCCTGAAGGGCAAGAATCCTAGAGCAGTGGAAAGGGGAAACAAACTATTTGGCTGACAAAAAAGGGCTGACAAAACTATTTCATTTGTCTGTGGGTTCAGAGTCACTGCTGATGTCAGCTGATTTAAGACTGTATAGCTGCTGCCCAAGACAGTAGAGTTGAATCAGGCTAAAATTTTGACTAAAAAATAACCTTGAAAAAAAAACAGTTGACAGTCAGTTGAGCTACCTCATTTGACTTGTGCTCTTGTGCTCAGCACCTCTGACATAGAGATGATGGCAGAGGTTTACCAGGTTAGGGAGAAGAGTGGAACTGCATCTTTGGGCAGCAATTTTCTCCTACATCTGTCAAAGCCCATCGAGAAATTGTATCCTGAAAACCTGAGTACAAAAAATGCATCCTGAAAAATCCCTTGGATTGTAGTGTGCCCTGAAGGATCTGCTTTCAAGAGTAGGCAGGCAGCCTTAAAACAATTAACTAATTTGTGTAACATTTGGATGTGATACATTGACTTAATCATTTTCCTTTTCTTATGCCATAGCATTTGTAATTGAGGCCACTGAGCTAATGTTGAGATTTGGAGGAAAGGGGTATGTTGGGCACTGGGACTTCCTGGGAACAGCCTAGGATTTTCAGATAAGCTTCCTTCATCTTCATGCTTCATGGTTGTGAAGAAAAATTTTGAAATATAAAACCAGCAAACATTGATAAGATGCAGGGTCTTCCTGATCCTGCCTTAACCCTGAAACCAAAGGCTTGGCAAGGATTAAATGTTTCTTTTCACTCTTGGGAGGCTTGTTAATTCTGAAACTCACAGAGGAGAATGGCAGTGCTAGCTATTTCACATCTGATCATTTTAGCAGCACTGTCTGGTTTATGTATATTAACTGCAACTGAACTTCTCCTGAAGTACAGAGACAGAACTGCTTATCTAGATACTGTAACATCTACCAGCACTCGTGGGTTGTAAATGCAGAAACTGTTGCTGAATTAATATCTCACCAACCTGAAGACTGTTGACTAAAATGTCAGGATTGGCAGCTGGAGGATGGTGAGTTGATTGTACTTGCTCATTTAATTCAATGAGAGCTTTGATATCTTAAAAACAGAAGTGAAGCTATTACATAATTTCCAGTCGGTTGCTGTAGAGAATCATAGAAGTCAAGAAGTCTTGACTCAAAATCAGGCCCAGTTTTCTGTTTATAGGCAAAACCATATAAACCACAGTCTGCAATGAGACCCACGAGGTGTCAAGCAAAGCCAAAATGAAAGATTATAATGAATATTTTCAAAAGTAACACTAACAGCACAAGCCCTGACACAAGCCAAATGTATTTTCTTTGCCCTCCCTTTGGAACTGTCAGAAATGAGCCCTGGTGCCCTGCACTACAGTCAGGTTCTGCTGTGTAGAGGGTCCCTTTTGCCATAGACTGGCCTCCTGGGTGACAGCTGAGCTTAGGGACAAACATGTACTCATCCCTCTGCTGCAACCACGTAGAGCTTTCTGCCTAAAAAGAGATGCAGGGACTGCTGCATCCCTTTGCAGCACTCTAACCTGACCAATGTCTCCATGCTCTTCTTTGAAAGTCTGCTTTGTAGAGTGTTGCTGGCAGCAGAAAAATGTTGTGTGTCTCTCTCCTGCTCAGTCAAACAGAAAAATGGAGCGTGTGACATTTCTTTCATTGGCCCCAGGTCTCTATTTTTGCCTCTTTCATAATGAGGCAAGGGAATGGTTGTTTAGGTATTGAAATGTTAGTGCTACTTGATAAAGACATCGCCAGCTCTTATGTGACAAAGTGCGGTCTCATGCTGGCTGCCAGTGGCTGGAGCAGTTTGGCTGCTAGTGAAAGGGAAAGAACTGAGACTCGGATGATTTGCAGAGCGTAGCCATATGTCTGCCACAGGCTTTTGGGTCGGGCTGCTCTTTATTATTGCAGTGATCTTCCAGTTGGCTGGGAACCCCTGTTCCCGCAGGTCCACCAATTATTTCTGCTTCGTCTGGCCCTTTCTAGCACGGGCCCTTCGTGGAGCAGCTCCAGGGGCTCCATAGCAACTGCCCAGCCTTGCCATGGCGGAGGGGCCCAGGGCAGCTCTGCGCTGCGCACGTGGGCCCTGTGCAGGGCCCGAGCCCCGCTGGCGCTGCTGGCAGAAAGCCCTGCATGTCCGCTCTGTGCATCTTTGAGTCACTTTAAGCTGTGGCTGGTTGTTCCCACGTAAGGCTCACCGCGAGACTGCGTGCCAAGCTGTCACGAGCCAGGTCTCTCACCTGGGGCTCGGGCTCATCACGGAGAAGCTGTGTGGGCCTGTGGGTCTCGCTCGCTGTGGCTGCTGCCTGCCTATGCTCTAGGCTTGAGTTAGACTCGCTGCTCTGCTCTCCTTACTCGCACTGCAGCACTTTCTGCTGAGGTGGGATTTTATTTCTAGTTATATTTTGAACAAGGCTGTCTAAAAGAGTCATATCAAGGTATTATTTCTGTTTTTATATGGTGGTATGTTTTCTGTGTAGGCTCAAAATGATCTCCCTGGTTCTATCACTGCTTTCTCCTCTTCCTAGAAAAAAAAAATCTCCAGTATTTTTGAACAAGTTATGAAAAATAGAGCTCATACAGACTTACATTTTAAAAACTCTGTCATAAAGGAGTTTTAAAACTCCTCTGTTTGGGTGATTTTTTTTTTCTTTCAGATAAGCTTGAGGTTGTTCTACTCCCCCCTCAAAAAGTGATTCTGCACTCCTTCTAGAACCTGTGCAGTGTTAGCTGAGCACCAGCATTCAATGTTTTGTTTTCTGGGATGTGGGGGGAATGGCATTTAAGAAATGGTGATCTTTTACAAGAAATCCTTCTTTTTTTATCCTGGAAAATTGGGCCAATATTCTGAGTTTTCTCTGAAACAGTTTACTTCCCTTCTGAGTTTGTTTCTCATTGGCAAATCAGTACTGATTTAAAAAAAAAAATAATGTAGCTTTTTAAATGTGGCTATATTCTGTCTGGAGAAGTGAAAGGAAAAGACAAGTTGTTTGTAGTAAAGGTTTACAAGTATGGCTACTTAATTTCCCCCCAAGTGTAGTGGCTTATTGGGAAGCAGTAATTTTATTTTTGGTTAGTGAGAGGGCTCCTTGGTGCCTTGCTGAACTCCAGAGCCATGACTTGTAGACAAGATGTGAAATTTCTCATGATGGCAGAGGATTCCTTGCTGTTTTGTTGCCAGGAATGTCAGTTATGTCAGTTATTCTTCACCACCCTCTTGACTGAATGTACTGCCCACAGCAGGTCAAGCTGCATTGGGATAACTGCCCTCAGCAGTCCTTGCTAGCTCTGCCAAGAGGCCACTGCCACTGCCAGGTGCAGCAACACCTCCTGACTGGTGCACTTCTGCCAAGATAACTGCATTAACACGAGCCCTTCGTGTTTGCTCCGCAGACCTCTCAGCCAGTGCTGCTCTTACTGCTGGACACAGCTGGGAGCCCTCTCAGGAAGGGCATTGCGGGGATGCCGCAGGGACACTGGGGGTGCTGTGGGGACGCCATGGGGACAATAGCTCCTGCACAGGGGACAGAGGGGAGGCAACAGGGTCACCTACCACACTGGTGCAGCTGGAGCTGCAGGCCCAGCTCTAACGCCTACGAAAGCCTCCCGTTTTGGCCTTTGCACTGCAGAGACCCTCTAAATTCGTCCTCTGGCTATAGACANTGTGTGCCGCGCAGCCCTCTCAGCCAGTGCTGCTCTTACTGCTGGACACAGCTGGGAGCCCTCTCAGGAAGGGCATTGCGGGGATGCCGCAGGGACACTGGGGGTGCTGTGGGGACGCCATGGGGACAATAGCTCCTGCACAGGGGACAGAGGGGAGGCAACAGGGTCACCTACCACACTGGTGCAGCTGGAGCTGAGAGAGGTGCTTTCTGCAGGCCCAGCTCTAATGCCTATGAAAGCCTCCCGTTTCGGCCTTTGTACTGCAGAGACCCTCTAAATTCGTCCTCTGGCTATAGACATTGAAAAAACTTGCCTGAGTTCCTCATGAGGGGAAGGGAGTATATCTGTGCTGGGTCAAAGAGGGAGCTACCTGTAAACTCTGCATTTTACAGCATGGCATGTGACTCCCGTTGGAATATATAGATTATTTTAACTCTCTATTATTTCAGCACAGTTTGCTGAAGAAGAATAGTGAGCACATGAAGCTTGTGTAACAACAAGGAGCTGTCTGCTGCACAATAAATCTTTGCTGAGGAAAAAAATAGAAATTGATTTTTCTAAAGTTTTTAATCCTGACTTCTGAAACTTTGAAAATTTACTTAAACTTACTCTCTCTTGTCCTTATTTGGGGTATGCCTGAACCAACCACTGTGGTTTTCTGTACATACTGAGAATATGGGGCTTTCAACCTGCAGTATTTCACAATATCAATTTTATCTCTTCAGATTTATCAACTACATTTACTTGTGGGGGCTAATTCAGACTTGTGTTTCTTTGGAGTCCATATTTCATTACAGAGAGAGCAACGGCAGGTCTGTGGCATCCATAGTGAGACTATAGCAGCCCGGGGGTATCCTAGCAGCAGGGTTAGGACCCCGCTGTAGGAATCCAGGAAAAGCTGCTTTGGGAAGGGGAGGGGAATAAACACAAAGTTAGGCTGTGATTGCAAAGAGGCAGAAGGCAGCAGCTGAACTTTTTCACACAAATGTATCCTTCAAGCTCCTTTAGCATGATCTGTATCTGGTCCTGCTTGTAGATATAATGTTTATTTTTCCTCTTGGCTGTGTCCTTCTGTGTTGCCTATGGCAATCAGGGATAAAGCAGTAATGACAAGTGCAAGGTAGACAAGGTCTGATGCAAATTCCCACTGTGGCAGCACTGGATTGTATCGATTTGTCAGCAAATAGTGTAGGATTTTTAAATGCAAACATACCTGACTTGCTTGATATAAGGGGGTGATGTTTGCATTGAATCTGTATCTAAACTGGTGTCTTTAACAGAAAAGACAGATAAATGAAATTTTCAGACACATTGCAAGGTAGGAAGAAGTGAAATTAAGTGGTTGTTGTTGATGCTGAGTGTCTCTCTTCCCTAGAAAAAGTGAAAATTAGAGGGGTTAACTGAAACATCTGCAGCAGCTACGTGCTTATGGAACTGAACCTTTTTTAGAAAACTTAAGAATGAGAATTTATTTTGCATATGGAATTTCTGATGGACACATTTATAACAGTAGTATAAATTCTTCAGGGTAATGATAAATATATCTATTTTTAATACATTGAACTGTACTGCACACTGAGGGATGTAAATTCATATTACGCTTGCTGACACTGCTTTAACATAGAGAAGATCTCAGAAGGAAAAAAAATAATACTAACTGAAAAATTGTATCCACACCACTAAGAAAGAGTAAGTAAATTGAAACCTAATGTGCTAGTACAGATAGAGAAGGCTTCATATTTCTTGAGGGAAACAGAAGAAAATGAATGTGACATCCTCATTAATTTGTATGTATATTTTAAATTATAGAATAGTTTAAAATGACACAGTATTAAAAATGAACCATAAATTTGTGCTGCAGTACATAAAAGCTGTGAGCACTGATTGCTGATGGAAAAACAAAGAATTGAAATATTTTATTAATAAAAGAAAGCATACAGAAGGATTAAAGTGTAGCATCCCCACATGCATTATCTTATTGTTCAGGTAGAATAAATATTTATAATGTAACTGGGTTTGTATTTTTTTCCCATATTTCTTTTTTACTCCAGATAGCTTCTCTCTCCTCCTTTTTCACATTTTTACTTCTTGCCTTGAAAATATTTAGTATTTTTTTTTTAGGCCAGAACCTAACAAGTTGTAGTCATTTATTTCTGCTGAGCAAATCTAAAATATGAATGTAGATTTAGATAGCTTGATGTCTTTCTCCAAAACTCATATTTCTACAATAGAAAATTTATAATCACTTTCCACTGGTTGATGACAGTGTTTGGAAACATTGCGATTTCTTTGATCACATGAATGGACTTATCCTACTGCTCATTGCTGTTGCCATTGCCTAGATGAAAAGTGTCTCCCAGCCAAGTTCCCTGTGCAGCTCTCCCCTTCCTCTGGCAGTCCCCTCTCACCCCTGCTCCAACGGCAGTGGCTCTCAAGCCTAACGCTAACCCTAACTAGAGAGTTAGCTCCCCTAACCCCCCAGCCATTTCCCAGATGAAAAATTTCTCTCACAAGTTCTCTTTGCTCTCTGCACTTACCTTTGGTAAACCCTGATCATGCTGGTAAAGATGAATAAGTTAGAAAACAGACTTCTTCAGGAGAAAAACAAATCATAATATTGAGGGAAAATCCAGTGTCCAAAAAAATGCAGAAAGTGGACTTTTTCAGGAGAAATCTGTGGCTTTTCAGGTACAACTGAGTGAGCTGTTGTGGGTGGCCGGTAGGACTCTTGAGTAGCAGGTCTTTCTCCTGCGCCAGAATGTGAAGTTCAAGTGAAGTATATCACAAAGCAACATTTGTTTTCCTTTTTAAAATCCCTACAAGAACAGCACAGTTTAGTGTCTCTTGTCCTCAAGAGGATGCTTGAAAGGGGAGCTGCTCCCTGCTTGGGTTGGCTCATGCTGGTACCTTTTTCCTTGTTTCACGGATGAGCCAATTTTCCTGCTACATGGCTACAACAGGAGGCAGAGCATAGAGGCAGGTTTGTGGCTGGCAGCTCGTCGGAGGCTGTGTTGGGGCAACAGCCTACTGTAAAGGCAGTGTTCGCTGGGAGCCATTACCTTCCTTCTCAGCTGATGGAGGGGTTGTAAGGTACAACTCAGGCACAGTTATCCATTAAAAACTAATGCTGGGAGGATAGACATGAGAGGCCTCTGACTATTGTGTCATATGCTGATGTTGAAACCTTTCAAAGGAACAGAAAATTTACTTTCTATCAGTATGATCTCTGTGGTAGAACCAGACCTGGTAATATTGCATTACCATTCTGCAGCTCCTTTTTCTGATATTCTGAAAGCTTTTCAGAATAACAGGCTTTCATAATGCTCTTGGGAGAAGAAAAAGGTAAGTATTATAAACACTCCTTTTATATTTGGGAAAATAGGAGCAGAAAGCCTACAGGTCAGATATCAGATACTTAGATGTCCACAATTGCAAATATCTTGTTTGGTCTGATCTGTCATGGTTAAGATTATTCAGAAAGACTGTAGCTGCTGTCTCTTTCTCTTGCAGCTTGAGATTGCACACTGAGATGATTCAGTTGGTTAATATAGCGAAAAAAATGGCCTAATAAATGGACAATATTTTGTTTCTGGTTTAGGGAGATGAACTGATTTATTGTGCAGCCAGGCAAGCACCACACTAGTGCAAAGGAAGAGCAGAGCGGGATGTTCTGATAATTAGCTGTTTCATCACCTCTACCATATCGCTGTGTGGCTTATATGGCTGCGGTTTTAGGTAAAAAAAAAAAAATGTATTTTCTTAACTCCCTCCCTTAACCAGGAGAAGTTTATTCCATATAGTGAAAAACAGTCTGGGAGGTGCTTCAGGTATCTAATGTGCCCTCTGTGTTCTCATTTCAGATCAGATCAAAGAGTGTTAATGAAATGTGCAAAACTCACAGTGAGGCCCGGTCTGGTGGCAGTATTGTGAGCAACTGTGACATGACTAATCTTTAGATGCCTACTTATAAAGAGAATAACATCAGAAAAAAACTCATATTTTCCCATGTTTATTTTAAATCTTGAAAAAGGCAAATGCGTGTCTCTCTTCTCTCTTGGCAGAACCAACTCCTTGCGAAGGGCTTGCTGTTTATAGAGGAGAAGGTTAAGCTGTGTGAAGGCAAGTATAGTAATAAACCCACTTTGGAATGGGGTACTGGAGGTCCTTTTGAGTCATGCTTTGATGTTTGGCTGGATGAGGTGATTCACATGGCTGGGAAACATACAGACCTTTCTGCTCTATTTAGACAACTTGGCATCTATGAGGTAATTTTTTGGTCCTGTCTTACAGTATCATTCAACCTCTTGGGAGCCAGGTTGCAATACAGCCTGGTACTGCCCAAGGGATGGTGGCCTGTTTTAATAGCAGCAGAGCTGGAACACTCCCACCGGCTTTATCTTTACTACGAGAACAGGAGTCTTGTATGGACATTCGACACGGGTTCAAAATGGTTCTAGGTTTGATACAAATCCTGTTTTGAAACTCTGCTGAGAGTCTTCTGCTTTTTATTTTTCAAGGTGATTTGCAGGTCTGAAGTCTGGCTCTTGAGAGTTTTGTAAGCGTGACTGGCTACAGCAATACTCTGTTATTGTGCTTTTGAGAGCTGAGCTGGCAGGTTTTGTGGAAATGTAAAGAAGAAACACTCCCTTTGATGAGAATGAAACCCTTCAGGAAAGAAGTTGATTACTCATTAAGTTCTGCTCAGAGCACTGGGATACAGATACTTGCTACCAAAAGAACCTGTGAAAGAAGGCTAGTTTGGGGCAGTGACTCTTGGGGTTTGATGTGTGGGACTTGGCTACATTTATTAACAGCTTGCTCAAGCAGAGAGAGTTGTCTAGAGCATATGTCTTTATTCAAAACTAGGCTGCCATTTTATTTGACCCATTTTTGTGGCCTGTAGGGAAGATCCCTTACTAATCAACAGGCTCCTGTATCTGAGTCATTAAATGGCAATAGACGCTTCTAATCCATCCTCACGGTGGGTGCTGGATTCCTCTGCAGCACCCAGATACTTTCATGAAGAGGCCGTGCGCCCAGCAGACCGGGGAAGGTNTGGCAATAGACGCTTCTAATCCATCCTCACGGTGGGTGCTGGATTCCTCTGCAGCACCCAGATACTCCGCACTTTTCATGAAGAGGCCGTGCGCACAGCAGACTGGGGAAGGTGGGCACTTGAAGGAGCTGTGCTGTATGCCAGCCTCCTGCTGCAAGGGGACAGCCGCGCGGTGGCTTGCAGGGCACTTCTTTGCCATGGTGCCTGTAAGGGAGAAACGAGGGTGATTTACACCACAGATTTACATTAACCTGAACATTCATGTCCACCTGCCTCTGCCAGCTCTTCCGAACAAGTACCAAGCAGTTTATCTTCGATTTCATTTTCTGTTATTTGTGTTCATATAAAACCATTCTAATATTTCTGAGAATTATGAAAATTAAGTTCCAATATGTAATAAGGTGGGAGCTGCCTGGAAGTAGCCTGCTGCTGCTCAAAGAGTTTGTGAATGAAAAAGTTTCCCGTGCAGACAGCGAAACCCCCTACTTTTGGGGGTTTTTTTGACCCTAATTTAAGGTAGGCCAGGAGCCATTTTGCCCATATAGACTGCCACCTGTGCTGTAAATGACTCATGGGCGCTTTCCCTCCACCTTTCTTTTATAATGTGTAGCCTCATTCCATGTCTTGTGGTCACAGCAACAGAATTTCTTCTAGGTGCTTTTCAGTTAGCTTTGCCTTCCTGAAAGAGAGCTGCTATTGCAATATTCAAAGAGGGAATAAAGTTCCTGCTGCAGGGCATGACAATGTTTTACTGTGTCTGTTTTTCAAATCACAGGCTTTTATTTTAATGTCATTTTTCTTGATATGGTCTGCCAGAATCTCTTTCGATGCCTGTAGGAGATAAGATTTCTTAAAGAAACAAACCATTCCTCCGTCTCTTTGAGAAGAAAGAGTAATTTATGATTAAGGAGTGATTTAGCTGAGTTCTAGGGAGGAAATAGAATAGGGAGACATTCAAAACTCAGTTTGTCTGTTTCCTGTGTTGTTTTTCATCTAATGCCAGTTTCTGGTAATGGGTAGCTGTGATCGGGGTGTTGGGTAGGTGCTTGTGTGTTTGCAGTCCCAATTTTGAAGCCAGCATAACCTCTGATACAGTAAACCCTCCCACTCAGCCCTCTTGTGGTCCTGGGGTCTCTATCAAAAGGAAACATTTGCTGAATCTGGCTCTATTGGTTCTTTGCCTTCTGGCTTGCCTCTTAAGCAAACCTAGAGGCACAACTGATGAACAAGCACAAGGAACGCCTGTCTGAAAGTCAGATGAGAAAAACACTTTAGTGCATAAGATTCATCTGAGTTACAGTTTTATATATGGTCCAGTTGCTCATATGGGGGCTTTAATAAGCTTAAGGACTCAAAGCTACCCGGAGAAGCCATCTCCCATCACTGTTCCTTGGATCCTAGCTGCTTGTGAGCAACTACTGAGGCTTCATGAAAATATTCTGGAAAAGTATTATGTTAGAAACTTAATTATTAAATATGGGTCTGTGTTGCCACTGAAAATATTTGGGAAAGGTGCCCTAAATTGCAAGAACCGTTACAAACACCTTACCTTTGGGATGTGAAAAATCTTCTAAAAAGCTTAGAGGTCTTGGCCATAAATGCTGAGAAACACACACAGCTCTGTAAGTCAAACTTATGCATATAATTTAAAATGTCTGTGCAAAGTACTAGGTTCAGCAGAGCATTTTTGCTAATACTAGCCTTTTGACCACAGTTGTATTCTTTTTATAGGAGTCATGAGCAGCAGAACTTAGTCTGCTTCCATTTTAAACACCCACTTACGTTTAGGGTTACTTGTTGGAATCAGATTCACAGGATGAGTGGCCACAAGTGGGTTTCTCTTGGGACCCTTCCCAGTTGCCAAGGATGAGAGGAGAAGCGATGAGAGGAGCATGGTGGCTTTGCGGTGGCTCTCCGGTCACGAGCAAACATGCCAACAGGAGTTGTAGCTTCTGTGGCTGTACATGGAAGTGTGGGGAGGCTGGAGAGGGCGGAGTTCTTAAATTTGCCTCCCTATCTCATTTTCTGCAGAATAGCCCATACTGCCTGTGACATCCTAATTTTCATTCTGAGCTGCTAGCATGTGGCCATGTTCCTATGTGAATTCAGCAATGACCTGTGAGATTATGCAGTCCTTTGCTGGGGAAATAAAGCCTTTTGCTTCAAGAGATGCTTCACGCTTCTGTTGAAACCAATTGCTTATATGTTGCACAGAGCTGTTCTCTTCATGATAAGCAACAACATAGTGATTTCTGGTGACAAATTTGTGTCTCTGTAACTTAGGGCAAATCTTAGCCTGAGTCATGCCTGTTTTTTGGAGGAACAGGATGGATTTGTAACTCTTGCTTGGGAAAGCAGGGTATAATGGAAAAATCCAGGTTGAATTTACTGTTTCTTTTGCTAAAGGATCTCTTTGCTCCCAATCTGTTTTTGTAGGTGAGGATCGCATTGATATCCTGTCTGAAATTTGGGATCAATACTTCACAGAGACGCTTCCCACACTCCAGGCAATATTTTATCCAGTTCAGGTAATCTTAGTTAAAATTCAGACTTAACTGCTTTTAGGGGACTGATCTCTGACTGATCTCAGTAAGTATTTGGATAGAAAATAAATGAACAACTTTATATAAGACTGTTAACCGGCTCTATTATGAAACTGTATATTCCTTCAGAAATGTTGGCATATATCAGTCCTTCATGTAGTTTTGATCAGGTTTTCCAGTAGTAAGTCTAAATAGCTCCCCTGTCTATTTTGATCTTTTCTCTAATCAGAGGAGAAGCAAAAATGTTACTTGTGAGTAGACTTACATTCTTAAAATTGTTAGTTTCCTCCTCTTGACTTTTGCCTATTTCAGGAGCAACACTTCTGGAGACATGTCCTATTATTTTTTTCCTATATTGTTTGAAAGGCAGCAGGTAAAGCTCAGAGATTGCTCTTTCCCTCTAATGCTATTAAAACTGACATTTCCTAAAAGAGCCAAAGACTTCTGAAAAGACAGACACTAACCTTTTCACTGTATTTATTTTTATTCTTTCCTTGCTGCAGATGCTTAAAGGTAGGTGTTTGGAAGGTAAAACTGCATGATTGCAATATCCCCCCATTCTCTCCTTTTGCAACTAATTTGCAGTCATTGAGTGACCTAATCTATACAAGTAGAGATTTGTCTGCACTGCAACAAGTTTTTGTGCAGTATAGGAACATCTGAGCTAGCTATGTGCCATACCCATTGATGTTTATGTCATTTACTAGCAAAATCTACTCCATTATGTCTCTGGCAAGAAACTGAACAAAGATTACTGCGTGGTGGTGAAGCTTTTGGAAGTCATTTGGTGATGGTGAAAGATTATTTGAAAACTTAGCTTTCTTGCTGTTGTCACCATATCCGAGTCTCTCAAAAATGTTTTCTAGACACTGTGAAGTTAGGGAAGTGTTGTCATTTTCCAGATAAACAATGGAAAGGTGGCATGTTGGATACTTACAGCTATACAAGCATCTCAGTTCTATACAAATCTATGGTATTTAAAACCTGATTTGAAGTATGATGCCTAAGGCTATAACAGGGTTAATCATTAGTGCAGGGAGAAAATGAATCAGGATTTCTCTAATTCCTGGCCAGTGCCCCAGTAAAAAGTTTGGCCTCATCCTGCAAATAAGGAACTGTCTATACCTTTTTATATGGTGCTTTACCAACTATAAAGCAAGATCACCTTCACCAAGTCCCAATTCTTCATGGACTATGCTAGTCGATTAGAAGTTCCTTTGTTGGTCCCATCTTCTGGGACTCCTTTGCTGCAAATGTCAGTGTAAGCATTAAGCTGAGTTCTTCTGTGATCCCAGTAACTGTCCATTCAGAATGAAAGTAAGCCAGCCAAATGTGTGAACATGTTAGCGCTGCGAGTAAGCAGAAGTAACTTCCTATCTCAGCTAAATTTAAACCTGAGGCTTATAGTTGTTGCAGAAATATGACCTTTAAGCAGTCGAGTTGCTTAAATTGCTGTATAGAAGGAAAGTACGTAAACAGGTCACTGATTTTTGTATAGTTGCAGCTGCTGATGTAACTACTTGGTGTGAAGAAATAATAGCAAATCCTGTTGTTTTTATATGGCACAGTGAGACATTTGCATTTTGAAGTAGGATATGAAGTTAGTTGGACTAAACTGTGTGATAGAAATAAAAAACGAGCAGTTGCTGAGTTCAGAGATTTGTACTGATCTTTTCTACATTTTGATTTTTCCAAACACACACTGATGATTTTGAATAGCAAAGTGTTCTTATTATGCTCAAGTTGGCCTTGACTATTGGCTTTAGATCTTATTTGCATTTGATGATGCTGTTAATTATGCCATTAAAGCCATTTTGAATTAATGATTAACCAGTGTTAATTCCTTCCAACCAAATATTTGCCTCAATGAATATGTTATGGAGACTATAAAGTGGTTCCAAAAATGGAGCATAGGGCAGAGATTAACATACTGGAGTGAACAAGGGAAACTCTTCAAGATGGGAAGTGCTGGGCTGGGCTGGACGGGCCAGGAAACAGGGCTGGGAAGAAGATTTCTACATTTAACTTAAGCTGCTATGGGGCAAGAGAAAGTCGTGGATGCCCTAAGCCTAGCAGAAGGTAACAGTAACACCAGAGTGCTGACTGGAGTTCAGCTTTGTTTGAATTTGCTGACAAACCCTGCAACATTTTCATCTGTTGAGCCTGACTGCTTGTGTATTGATGTTAAAAAAGAAAATCCAGAGGACACAAAATTCCTTGTGGTGAAATCAAAGCAGTTGCTTTCATCCTCTGTCCAGTTTTTTTTTTTAATATGGCGTTGCTAGAAGCAACTAGCTTTGTTCCAGACTGAGTGCTAAGTGTAATGGGTTGAGTTGTGGATTTTTATCATATCAACTAGTTTTAAAGTAAAAATGTTGAATAAAAAGAGGATCTAACACTGACCAGAAGTAGATTTACATAAAGAGTATTCTTTACCAGCTTCTTCCCTACCAACTCTGTTGCTGCGTATCAGCTCAGAGAGGCAAAAGCACTGACTACCTCCATTCTAGGTTTCAGATGTTTGTGACTAACTTGTTTGGCAGTTGGTTTGTGTGAACATTTAGTCTTTTGGTGAAATATAGGCTCATTTTTGGTTTCACTCCAAACCTAGTGGCACCTCAGGTGAGGTATTACTCATATGACAGTTTGTGTGGGACAGTGATTAACTGATAAAGAGTACCAGGAATCCTCAAGATGAGCAGCTGGTGGGTGCTTTACCACAGCAGCAACTGGCAAGATAGGGTCCTTTTTTCTATGGTTACACATGTTGGTGTTGCCGGTGTTGTGCTCTCATGCCCCTTTACCAACTGTTACTTTTTTCCTTCTCTGTTTTTAGGGTCAGGAATTGACAATCCGTCAGATTGCTCTTCTTGGCTTCAGGGACTTGGTCTTGCTAAAAGTGAAGTTGGAAGAGATCCTACCTCTGGTCCAGACAAAGCTCCCAGCTTCCATTGTCCAAATGCTATTAATTCTGCAGGTGGGGATTTTTTTTTTCTTTGCTTGATTCCACTTGACATTCTTGCACTCATCTAAATGACATGAACTCTGGAAAGGAGAGTAGAGACGATAAAGGGTGTGAGGAAGGGAAAGTTTTATGTGCATTTTGTGGAATGTTGAATGTTCTGAGCTTTCTTGGCCAGAGGTAAGGATAGTCCTTCCCCATGGGAGGACCAGATTCTACTCTTCGGTGTTTGTATTTTTCTTCATATGTCAGCTCTACAGCTGGGAACAGTCACAGGGCTGTTTTGTCACATAAATTTCCCACTCACAGCTTCTCTAAATGCCTCTCTAGGTACTAGGTCTCCAGAATTGTCATATAATGACAGGACTAGTCTACCTCATTATGGTATTTGAACAAGCTGGAGCTGCTGACCACCAAATATTAGTCTTCCTCAGGTATATGGGACACTTAGCCTAGCTTGTAAGAGGAATATCTTTTGGAAGCAGGCAAAATGCTTTAGGTCTTACAAAGGCCTTTCCCAAGAGACATAAAGCTTCTGTGAGGACTGTCTTCTGCATCCAGATCTCAGGAGGGCACTGCTTGTATGGCATCTACCAGTCATGGCATCGACAGCCAAGTATACCAGATGTTTCATTTTTTAATATGGTCCGATCCGAGAGACACAGAAAATACCAGATTCCAGCTGTCTCTGGCTTTTGTTTCCCCTTTGCTATAGTGTAAACCAAGTGGCAGGGAAAACTGGCTAAGCTGGTATTTTATGTGAGTTATCAGTGTTTTAATGTTCCCAGTGACCACAGACTACAATGACAGGAGCTATAGAAATAAAAGTTAAATTTCCCTGTAATATTTTAATAAAAGATTTGAGGGAAAAGAGGGTTTCTAAGTGACACATCCCATAGTGGTGAAGAAAACCTGATTGAGGCTTTCAGGAAATAAGACTGTAAAGGCTCTCTGAAATTACTGTTAAATTGATTAGAGTTATCTACCACCCTGACACCTGTCAGATGAACTTCAGTGAGTGTTTTTCCTGCAGTCCTATCTAGGGTGTGAGATATCCTTTGCCCAAGCTGTGTTAAGGCCTGTCCACACAGAGATATTTCCTGGCAGAATTGCCCTAGTATAATTATGCTGCTCCACTGTAGTTACACCGCGTACACTCTTGGTGTGAGCATGCCTGACAGCTGCCTATCCCTTGGCCAGAAGAAGACAGATGGCTGCTCAGTATACATAGGAACAGGGTTAGGACTTGAACAAGATGGTCAACCTGAATAGTGCCCCAAACTTCTTTGGGGCTAATTAGCTCTGTTTCCCTAAGTGCTGTCCTGTTCCCTGTCACAGAGCCAGCCTTTCTACTCAGGTACAAGCAGAGAGCTTCACTGCTCAATGCAGAGACATTCCCTCACCTGGAGGGGGATCCCAGCCCTTCTGGTTCCTAGAAGTCCTAGAAGTCATATATACAGACACATATATATATATGTGTGTGTATACATATATATATTCCTGTATGTATTTATGTTATACACTCTATAAATACTGTATTCGAAACTCTAAAAGCATAATGTCATTTTTTCACATTGGAATTTCAGAGTGTCCATGAGCCTACTGGCCCCAGTGAGGGCTACCTGCAGCTGGAAGGACTGGTCAAACAGGTGGTATCGCCCTACTTGGGCTTATGTGAGGATCAGAGCTTCTCTGGAAGTGCCTGCTTGCTTGGTAAGTCACATTCTCTTTACGGAAGCTCTTGCACACTCTCGTTAGGGTAGACCTATTAGTGCAAGGCAATGCACAGGACATTCTGAGCGTAGCTTTTTTGCGAAAGGCTTTTTATTTCCCATGACAGAGTGATCTGTTATGACCCCCTCCACTGCACAAACTTGTGAAAACTCCCTCCCTTCCCTGTGGTGAATTTGATTTGAAAGCTGCTCTGGTTCATGTTTGGAGTCCTGACCTCACGCTCTTTTCTTGCCTGTTGTCTGTGCCTGCTTGCTAGTTCAACTAGCTACTGTATCTGCCAGACTTCACAACCATTAAGACTGTTAGCTGCTCGATTTGAGGGGTTTCTTTTTGTCTTTCTGTCTTTCATTTTCTTTCAAAAATATATCAAGGTGAGAGAACTGGCACTGCACTTCAGGAAGGGAATGCTCTTAGTGGAAAACTTCTCCCCATATGATCCAGGAGAGCAGCTTAAGAGTATGTCCAGCAAGAAAAGATTGTCCAGCTTAGAAATGAGCGTAGTGATAACTGACTTTATGACCACGATTTCAAAAGAAGTGAAGAAAGCTCAAATTCGTTATACATTTTATAATATTTAGACCTTGCTATAATACGGTCACTGAGGACTTCAAATATCTGCAGACAAAGAGCCTTTTACTATACCTTAACAGCACAGGGGAAGTTGGTCAGGTACTAATAGTAGGACTTAGTAGAACTTGGTGTGCCTGTGTCTGTAACAAATTCACGGCATGATTTCCAGCAGACCTGATCCAGAGGCTAGAGTTAGACCACATCCCTCCCATAGAAGTGGAGCTTAGATTAGAGTGTTTGGCTGCTTATGGATGACTGCCTGCTGCTGGGATAGTTTGAAATATAGAAGCCTGACTTGCTTCCAGCTGTTCTGGTTTTCTGCCTACTGAATAAGCCATTAGTATCACACACAAAAAAAAAAAATCACATGAATTGGCCTTGTAAAGTTTATGTCTCTTAAAATCTTTGCTTTTGCGTTAATTTTAGCTGTCATTTGTTTGTGTATATTTCCCAGGTGGCCTTTTGCCCTCGCTCCACCCTGTGCTGAGCAGGAGGAGAGGAAGACCTTGTGTTTGCATTACCTAACACTGACAGCAGAGTAGCACTTTTGCAGATAGTCTTGTTATTTTCAAAGGGCTCCTGTGATTTCTTATGCTTAGCTTCCAGTTCTAATCAAATTTTTGCTCTTCCTCTTTTGCTTTTCTGTCATCTCTGTACTTTCTCAGAACCAGTTTCTCTCTCCTTGGGCAGTCCATAGAGACAAATCCCAGTGGCTTCCTTGCCACACAGAATCTCAGTAGTAGCTTTTATGAAATGCACTGCTGGACTTTGGATATACTTGCATTCCCAATGGATGCTGTAAAATCCAAACCTCTCTCTGGATTGGACCCTTCAGGATGAAAGAGCATTGAGAAATGTGGCTCAAGGAGGCCTCTGCTCCCTGTTGTGCTTCAGTGTGTGTGTTAAGGTTGATTTAAAGCAGGAGAGGTGTGGAATCACCTCTCGGATTCCACGGGAGAGGTGCAGGAATCAGTGTCAAAGGGGACCTGACAGCTCGCAGAGGCGAGCTGTAGAAGGCAGTATCCCCACCAATCTCTGAAGTCAGGATGGAGCATGGGAAGGGAGCTGGACCTAGGCGCCCAAGTCCAGGGAAGGAGGATGAGGCTGGACTGTCCCTTATTAGCATAGGCAGGCTCTTTTCAGCAATCCCTTTCTTAATGAATACATTTCTTAAATACTTGAAAATTTCTTAAATATGTGAAATTAAATATTGCAACAGTTAAGAAAGCAGTGCTTGGTATCATTGAGAAATGCAGTGCAAGGGATTTGTCCAAGACTAGCAGACTGGGAAATCAGGCAGAACTAAAACATGAACTTCTGCATCATTCTTCATTTCAAAATCACCTCCGCCTTACTCCTTTTTCGTAATGTTCCCCTTTACCAAATTCCATTTGGCCTAATTGTCAGTGCTCTTGGATTTGGGGGAAAAATGTCCATACAGAAATCTCAAAGGGGAGAATTCCCAGTAACTTTTGTTGCTGTTTTTATAAGTTGACAGCTTGAAGGTGTAATTGGAAGTATGTAATACTGAGATCTGACATCCAGATCTCTAAACAAATTCAGAACACCAGAAGGCACTACAAACCTAAGTTAGAAAAGTAAGGTTCTATAGTAACCCAATAAAATAGTCTTTTCTACTTCTTCTTCTTCCCATCTCTGCGAAATGAGTAACCTACAGTTTAAACAGCCCTAGTGAATTTCAGTAGACCAGGAGAAGCACTGTGATTTTGCAAACTGACCTCTTCTGTCCTTAGTTAACTCTTCTGCTATCTTACTCAATCATCTGAATTTAAAGCATAATATGTATTTGAGCAGCACCTTTATCTCAAAAGATCATGGCTTCAAGAAGAGCCTGGTTAAAATAATACTGTTTCTAGTACAGAATTTGACAACTTGGCTGAAACAGAGCAGCTCATAAGCAGGGAGGAGAGGAGTTAAACTTTAATTTCTCCAAAATAAAATAGATGAGGATTTTTTTCAAGCACTGGGAGTAAGCTACTGACAGTGGTTGCCTGCCATGGGAATGCTGACTAAACGTTGGCTACGTGGAGCACAGATGCGCTCACTGCTAACTAGCCGAGGGGTGTAGGTGAGCAGTGCTCACACCGCAGCAGCGTGGCCCCAGCGCAGGCTGGCTGCGTGTCTGCCCCGCTGCTTGTGCGCTCAGTTCTGCTCTGAGCTCAAGTATGTCTTCACTCTCACTACAGTATATCTGGGCTGCAGTAGTTACTTTGGGGTAATCAGATCCAGGACTTCTGTTTTATCTTTCACACAGGAGGTAGGGCAGTGCTCCTGTTTCCACGCTGACAGAGGTCTGGGGAAAGCAGTGCAGTCTTTTGAATTGCTCTGTTTCCCTCCATATCACAGGTTTTTTAGTCTCTCCATCCACATTCAGATTAGATTTCAAAAGGTTAGTGATACCAGGCTTTGAAGCATTGGCACATGCATCTTCTCTGCTGTGTGCTTGTGTGTATATGTAAACACATGCACACACCTATATACAGCGTGTATGTGTCTATGAGATTATGAATTTAGACTGGCTGGCTGGTCTGCAAACTGCCACAATGGATGATGTCACTGATAACACTAACTTACTTACAATTTTACCACAGCTACCAAAGAGGTAACAGAATAGGCCCTCCTTTCCCAGCTGAGGTAAAGGCCGAGGAGCCAAGCTAAGCAGGAGTCATTTTACGTTATTATTTCCTGCATTGCTCTTAGCGGACTTTAATCTCTCAGCTCATCAGACTTGCTTCTTTCAGCAACACTGAAAACTTACACACAAAACTGGCACCTTTTTCTCAAGGGAATATTTTTATTTATTTATTAAGTGCATATCAGGACATGACTATGGCTTTTCTTTCTGTTCTTTCTCTTTTATCTCCTGTTTTCTGGGGGGATGTGAAGGGCTTGAAGTTACCCCTGTATAAATGAAGCCTATTTTCATTTTAAATGTCTTGTTAAGAAACGAGAAGAAATATTCTGCCCTTGCCTACAGATCTGCAGTAACAGTCTGGAAAATGCTTTTTGCATGGCTTGATTTAGTTTGATTTTTTCAGATCTATCTAGCTAAGATACTGCTGCACAGCTGAAGCCATTGCGAAATAGTCACAACCTTAATATCTATTCATGTGGTGGGAGACTAGTATGAACCACTCTGTTAAGTCATTGAGTTCGCTTTTTCCTCTCAGCCCACAAGCTCCTGAAGGTTCAAGCTGAGCATACCTAGTGCAGATAGGAGATACACACCTAACCTAATGCAGATAGGGGGTACACACAGTAGGAGATACTTTTAAGGATCTGGATCATTCAAGTTAAGGTAAATAACTACCCTCACCATTGGTCTCTTTCTTCTGGTGTCTAATACTTGAGTAACTCTTCACATGCAGTTTTGGTCTTCTCTATGCTAGATTAATGTTTTATGAAGCTGAAGCAGGCATGGGCAGTACCACAGCACTAGCCATATGGGTGGGTTTAGGTGGTGCTAGTGCTACAAACCAACCCTGTGCAGTGAGCTCGGCACGTGCACCTGCCGGCAGGGCAGCAAGGGGGACCAGGAGGAGAGGGATGCCTGTGTGCCTCCCTCTTGAATTACCTTCCCCCAGGGCCCTCAGCCCTGAAACCTGCTGCGGACTGAGTTCTAGCGGACACCTTAGGAGTATATTTACTGCTGTAACTGGCCTTGAAACTTATTTTAATGTATTCTGAGGAGAGAAGAGAGAAGAGAAGAGAAGGAATCTTTTTGAATGAATGTGTTGCTGGAAGCTGCAGGGTGAACTGTTGTCATAGCTCAGCTGCTGCCAGTGGTGGAGTTTTGGCTGCTCACTTGTTTCTCCCTTTAATAATATAGAGTTTGTCTTCTGCCTTTCATACTGATGCAAGCTTCCAAAAGTGTTTCATAACCTTCAGTGACTGGTACTTCTGCTTTGCATTTTGTTACTCTGTTGCTTGTGCTCTAAAGTCTCGGTGGAAGGATTTTACATGGTCTAAAAGGCTCCTGAATTAATGAATTGAGACCCTGCCCTTTTGGAAACTGAGAGGCAGACAGAAAGATAGATAAGGAACAGCTTGATCAGCTCCTTCTGCGAGTGATCACAGGAGATGTTTAACCATACACAGTCATGCTGCACAGCGGCTGCAGACAGCAGGCAAAAAGTAATATTGTCTGATTAAACGTGCTAGGGGAGCAAATTACAGTGAGGCCAGGACACAAACTCGGACCTCTGCTTGTCAGTGTTATCAGTGTCAGAACTGAAATGGTACTTTATGATACAGTGCTGGGGACTGCACCTTGGGGTTGGGTTTTAAACCAGAGAACTCTTTTTTTTTTTTTTTTCCTCTGAATGCTTTGCCAGCTCTTAGACCCTGCATCCCTCCTGCAATGTCACTGTGTTGCTGCACACCCTTGGCAATGCTCCACAAGTACTGTGTTCTGCCTCTGCACCTTTCACCCTAGACATCCCTATGTGACATTCCTGTGCACACTCAGGTGTTTTCAATGTCACAGAATCACAGGATGGTTGAGGTTGGAAAGGACCTCTAGAGATCATCTAGTCCAGCCACCCTGCTCAAGCAGGGACACCTAGAGCATGTGGCACAGGTGGCACAGGCCAGTGAAGGACCACAACCTATCTGGGCAGCCTGTTCCAGGGCTCCATCACCCTCACAGTAAAGAAGTTCTTCCTCATATGGAGACTGAACTTCCTATGTTTTAAATTGCACACATTATCCTTTGTCCTGTCAATGGCCACCACGGAGAAGAGTTTGGCCCCATCCTCCCTGCATTCACCCCTAAGGTACTTGTACATGTTGATCAAATCCCCTCTGAATCTTCCCTTCTCTAGGCTAAATGGGCCTAACTTACTTAGTCTTTCTTCATATGATAGGTAACGACAGTCTTACCCCAAAGCACCCATGTTTCAGAAGTGGATGAACTGTGGGTTTTTTTTGTACATGGTCTTTAGAAAATACAGTGGGATGGTACTAGCCAAACAAACAGCCTTTCCCTAGGCAGCTAGAATGTTGGTGCAATGTCAGAAATTTCATACAGGCACCTGCTAATGGCATCTCTTGAGATGTATTTTCTAGAGAAAGGGATGTCTCTTTATGTTCTCACTGAATGTGTCTTTGAGGGCTGATTTTTCGTAAGTAGAGAGTAAAAAGTGAAAGTTTTTCTCTCCAGAGAGCTTGTTTCCCCTTGCTTGCACCAGTTGAGGATTTCAGTGAACATCCGTATGAGAGTTCCTCTCTGCTCTCACCCTGTCTTTAAATAAGAAGACAATCAGGATGGTAAAGACAATCTCGCTGCTGTAACCACTACTTTTCATCTTGCTTCTCTTGTAGGTAGCAGCACTGTTGCCTTAAAGCAAGGTAGGAGCTCTATCCTTACTGGCGAGGAAGAAGAGCTGCTCTCAAAACCTGTGTCAGGAAGAACTAAACGGCATTTGAATGTTCCTCAGGGATGATGAGAAGGGAAACCCAGTGTGGCTGCAAGTGAATCCTGCCTGTGTCCTGCAGCCAGCCTAGTGGCTGGGCATAATGCTTTACCTGTACCTTTTTGATCACTCCTGCATTCTTTTTTGTCTTTCAGAGAGAAGGTACTCCAGATCACGTCCTAAGCCTGGTATCCTGAATTATTCATCTCAAATGGTGACGAGTCGGCAGCCCAGCGAGATGGCCCTGACACCGCTGACGGAGCAGGAGGGTGAGGCTTACCTGGAGAAATGCGGCAGCATTCGGCGCCACACGGTTGCCAATGCTCACTCCGACATTCAGCTCCTGGCAATGGCCTCCATGATGCACACAGGAATGGTCATTGAAGAGTCAGACAGTAACGACAAGTGCCTCCTCCTGCAGGCCAGTTTCAGCCACAGGCAGTGCTCCAGTGAGCCCAGCATTGCTGATGGGCCAGAAGCAGTCATGGCAGCAGGTAGACAGGACGCCGCAGAGCTGAACTGCACATCCGTGAGCTAGAAGAAGTCTTGCTGAGGACACAAGGGCTGTATGCGTTAAGCTGGAGAAACTATCCTGTCATGTCCCCTGGGAAAAAAGGAGACTACGATCTTTGCTCACGTCATTGAAATGTTTGGGTGGGGTGTCTTAGGTCTCTTTGGAAATGCTCTGTAGATTTATGTTTCCTGACTTGCATCATTGTTGATGGAGGTACTAGGCTGCTCCTAGAAAAGCACTGAGGACTACAAAGGTTTCTTTGCTGAACATTGCAGTCTGTCTTCTGTAAACTTTCTTCCTGTACCAACCCAAAACTTTTGGCCTCAGTTTTCCTTCTGTTTCTTTGGTATGATACAAATTAGCCTCATTGTGCTTTTGTCCCTCTTTCCCAAATCTCTACGACTTGTTTGCTCAGTGCTTCTGTAGGGGAGTGTAGTGTTTAGCAGAGTGCTAAACCTTCTCTCTGCATCTGGTACTAGGATGGCGGTGGCTGCATTTTTGAAGTTGAACTCAGGCATAAACCCACTTGTATCTTGCAGAAAAATCTACTCACCTTGTGAGAGAAGGAAATGCTTTTCTTCGCTTCCTCTGAGTACGGATAAAAAGTGCAAATCTCAACAAAGCTGAATAGAACTGGATGTACATGGAGGCCCAGATTAGTACTTCATATGTACTTTATTTGGTTCCAGTGGTATCTTTAGGGGTAGTAAATAAGGTGCAAAGGCAGGGGATAGTGTGGGCAGAATATAGTCCTCAGCATTTGGGCATTTATCATCAATTTCCCTTTGAAAGTTCAATGTTGGTAGGGCTGCCCTAAATGGTATATCTAAACCCTTCAAAAGGGAAAATGCTTAATAAAGTCTGCACTTTTGCTGTAAGGAAGGCATAAAGGTGCTTTTCAAGACTGGGCCATCATGATTCCAGGGCATGAGCTGACAGAAGGATTTCATCCTTGGGCCTTTCTGGTACCTCTGGTACTCACAGATTTTGTGAGACTGAAGATAACCAGCTAAATGTAGAAAGGTATTCTGTCTTTGCAGCATACCCAAGAAGTGGTTTCAGTGGTTTGATTCAGTACAGTATTTCTTCAGAGATAAAGCAAGGGCTATTTGCAGTCTTTGCTTTTGTTTTAGTTTTGAAGATCAAAAGTGGGTCCAGTTCTCACAAACTGCAAATGTGCCTGTGTCAGGCACTGCAGTCGTCTTTACAGTATCACTTCGTACTCAAACGCTGCTTCTGTGGGAACCAGTCTGTTCGAGCAGACCCCTGGGATGCCCTGCTGATGCCTAGCTAAGCAGATTTACAAGTGTAATTACAGGCTTAGAGGTGAACTGAATTGCTGCCCTAAATGTCAAATCCCATTAAAAATATGGCTATAACACCACTGCCACTAGACTCCTGTCCCTGGGGTACTGACTATAAATAAATCTATCTTGACAAAGAAGACAGAAGACTAGATGAGCCTTCAGGACCTTTTATTTTTTTGCATGCCATGCCATTACCTACAGCACCTGTCCCGTTCCTGTTTTTGGCATTAAGCCTCTCATGCTCCAGCGCCTGCAGTGGAAGCACAGCTCAGACTTGTCTGGATCTGGCCGTAGTGGCATGTGCAGCAAAAAGAAAGCAGATCAGTGTCTCCTGAGGTTCACAATTGTCGAAAGACGTATTTGGAAAGGGCATGCTTTTTCTTGCACCTTAGCACAAACTATGTTTGAGTAATCTTTCCTTTAGATGGACTCTAGACTGAATTGTCTTCCCACTTACAAAATCAACTGATCAGGCCAACCCAGGATGGCCATGGGTTGTGATGGGGCTCCACAGCCTCTGCAGGGCAGCAGAACTCGGGAGCCTGCACTGGCGTTGCCTTGGCGCGCTCCCTCCAGCATGGGGCAGATGAGGCCATCCTGCTTCGAGGCAGTTTTGTTGGCCACTTGCAGTGATTTATTGCCTTGTCTTTGCCATGTCTTTGCATGTGGGGAAGTGATCATTCTGCAGCATTTCATTTCGCTCCTACAGATGATTTTCTTCTGTTTTTCCTTTACCCCATTTCTCTTTTGTTATTATTCAAGCCACTTGGATTAGTGAGTGCATTCATCTTTTATGATGAGAATGAATTATTTATTTCCTGACACACTCTTGGATCATCATCTCTAGGGCTAATAGGAAGATAGTCCTGGTTTTAACTTGAATTTCTTTTGTTTTACATGTATGTATAATCTGTTTTGGTTTGAATCTTTGTTGGTTACTTTGCAAAAATTTGCACCAAGCCACTCTGAGTTGTGCACTTCCCTTTTGTTTTATTTTGAGGGAGAATTAAAGCTGGTGGCTTTCCTTTGTGAACTGAAGTAAACAAAACTTCTTCTGTAAACAAAATTGAGGTTCTGATAATGAGCAGTACTTTTACAAGCATTTAGGATGCACAAGACTGTGGGAGCACATTACATTTACAAGCTACACAGGTAAACCTGGAAGTGCCTGGGAAGCTGCGCCCTGCAGCACGAGGCTGGTGCGGAGGAGCAGCACTCCGGCATGAAGCGGAGAGAGGACCATGTGGGAGCACCACAACACCAGCACTTGCTGCACGATCATCTCTACCAGCTCAGGGTAGGTCCCTAAAAGCAACTAGCAGAGACTCTGCCCCCAGGTGAAAGCGATGATAGGAGAAAAATTGCATTTTCCTTGCAAGATTTTGGTTTGAGACCGGTGTTATACTTCCTCCCTCCCAGCCAGCCCTCTCACCCAGCTGTGCCAGGGGCACAGGACAGGTCTTTGCTGATCCCAGTAGCCTGAGAAAGCCTCCTGAGCAAGGTGTCAGTATGGGAAGAGAGTATTTCTCTCACCAGCTCCAAAAGTCTGCATGTTACCTTCTAATTCGATGATTATCTAGATTATGTCACTTCCCGTCTTATCAAATCTCTCTTTCTTCTGCCAGTTTTAGTGTTGTCTTCTCTTTTTTAAAGTAAGTAATTTATTCTCTGTGTCTTACAATTCTGCTCATAAACTTACTGAGAGGTCTCAGCAGACTTGGGCAAGCAGTGTGATTTTATTGCCAGCAAGCTGAACTGCTTCAGTCCTCTCCTGAATGAGCAGCCACCTGGCTTATTTCTAATTTTAATTTGTGAAGAAATCCAGTAAATCTTGCTGCGAAGGTGCTGGCACTGCTGCCAGCATGGGAACTGCAGTAGGTTTGGAATGACTCTCATGTTGCACATTGCCCTTTCTTTTTAGGTCCTAATGGCAGTGGGTTATCTTGGGGGGGATTTTTTTTTTGATGCTTTTGATGCTTTGATGCTTTGTTTCAATCTACAGACTGAAAACTGACTGTTTCAAGCTGCGTTCATAGAGATTTTTCCTCCCTAAACATTCATTATCAACTAATAGTTGCATTTATGTAACATTTATATATGTAAGCCCAGGATAGCCTGTATTTTGTGAGGCGTTGTCTGTTTAACATAGCATGGGGAGGAGTAACCTTCACACTGGCTGGGTCTTGCGCATTTGCTCCGTGCTCCGCAGTCAGCCGGTGCCGTGGGTGCTGCAGCCTCCCTCACTTGAACCGCGGGTTGATCACGGCCCATCAGCCTGAGCAGGAATTCACAGAGCAGCTGCCACAGGTGCTGCCAGAGCCAAAGGGAGCCACGGTGCAACCACGCAGCCCAGAATCTGCCTCCTAACTGCACTCCCTGCTCCGTCCTGACAACACGTGTCTCTTTCCCCGTGCCAGTGAGCAGGGTCATGGGGCAGGGACACAGCTCATTACCTGATATCACATTACATGGGCAGTTCTAGCAGGAGAAGGGCGATTTTAGCTGTGCTGTAGCTTGGTGAAAGTTGGTGGCACTAAATGGCACTGCACTGGCCAGAGCCAGGAGTACATGTCCTATGTTAAGAGCAAAATATTCTGCCCATGCATAGCTGTTGCTGCGCCCACCAAAGCCAACCTGCAGAAAGATGCTCACTGTTTGTGGATCTCTCTCCCATGTAGGAAAGCCTGAAGATGGGAAATTTTTAGGTACTGATGCACTGTTAAGTGAAAGCAAGCTTCTCACTTCATTCGTAACTGTGAAACTTGGGGGCAGATGGAGATCTGTTAATCTAGGGAAATTCCAGGCAGCAAAAGCCTTTCCCTCGTAGTCTCTTCCTACCCTTATATTTTCACACCCTCTCATTTTGCAAAATGAAGACTAGAGCCCTGATTCCTCCTCCTCACTTTGTACTGGAACTGCCACTGCGCCATCAGAGAGTTTTCCCTTTGTCCTTCCCACGTCCATCTCCAGCCTTCCCCACCCTTCCGCAAGAGAAGGGTTATTTTGTACAAAAATAAATCATGATGCCTGCCTAGGAACTGCACTAGCACCTTCAGCAGAGCAAATTACAGATTATTTTTTGCTCTTTCCTCTTTTGTAGGTGCTGTATAACTAAAAGCCCTCCCAAGTGCTGTGTGGACCCAGGAAGCAGTAAGTCAGAGAGCATCTTTGTTCCTGGGCAGCTACTCATGGTTCCTGCTCCCATTTACTATAGACCGTGGCCTGCCACTGCGGCTGCCTCTCGGCTGCGGGACGATGCCGCTGGCAAGGACATTCCCCTCCTCACTGCACTACTGTCAGGCCTCTCTTCACTCTTTTCAGCAGTCCCATGAATCCTTCAGTTTGATTAGTGGCCAAGCCTTAAAGAGGGATGGAGGAAGGTAGGAAAGTGCCTCCCTGCCCTTAGTCTGCCTCTCGTGGTAAAGTGCCCACTCACAAAGGAAATGTGAGCTGTGAGTCAGGCACCTGGGCTCGAGGAAGAGGTGGGAGGTCAGACTGTCTGCCCACTCCCGCTGCCCCTATGGGAGTCACTGTGGGCCAGCTCAGCGCACTGCTTGGTGGAGACCCTGGGGCTGCCTGAGCCGGGAATGGAGAGGACACGTGTCCTGCTCCAGGCAGCCACTGCATTTAGGCAGAGTGATGGGCCAGCCCTGGCTAGCTGCACAGTGCAGTGCGCTCTCCACACTCCTTTGCTCCCCAGTGAAGCAACTGAGCCACTGCCTGCCGGATAAACTACCCAGTATTTAGACGCATGCAGCCCTCCAGCCAGGTAGGATAGGTAGGGCTTCCTGAGCTGAACTGGCTCATGAAGGGTCCACAGGGCTCAGTGTGAGCATCAGGAACCTCTGCCACCTGCCCAGCATTGCCCTTTGCAGCCCTGCGCTGGCTCTGTGCGGCTCTGAGCCCTCCTCTGGGAGCTCGGTCCTGGCCGTGCCCGTGGCAGCTGCAGCCGGGGAGGAAGCGCGGCCTCGTGCTCGCGGGGACCAGCGCCAGCTGCTGCCGACGTGGTCAGCGTGCGCTCCTTGGAGGCACGGCCCGCGGGTAATTGCTGCTTCCTGCGCGGAGCGACCTGGCAGCAGAGCTCAGGAAACCCGTGACAAAGAAAAGTGAGAAAACAAGGCATTCAAGCACAGGATGTGTCAGGAAAGTCCTTGAACCTTTGTGTGCTGTCCAAATTTCCCATCTTCTCTCGCTGAACAGACCAGTCACAAGCTAGGGATATTGCTGCGAAGCACAGGCAGCCGTTGGGGTATTCAGGGAGTTTCCCAGAGGGAAGTGTCCCTCCTGCGGAGCACTGGAAATTCAGCACGTAAAGTAAGTCATCCTGCTGCTTTCCCACTGGCACTCAGGCTCCCTGGGGAGTCTGCACATTTTGCTCTTACAGCGGGCAGAGTGTGGGTAATATCTGGTCTTTCCCTGAGCAAGGAGGAGATGACTCGTCCTCTTACTCATTTTTCAAACTGGCATAGATCTGGCAGCACAACAGCTTAAATGGGATTTTTGTTACTTATTCAGCCATTCAGAGAGCGCTTGCTGCCCCCTTGCTATCACAACGGCTTGTGGCAAGGGCACTGAGCGCTTAACTAAATCAACAAAAGCTTCAAAACATAAATGCAAGCTTTTAAAGCAGCTTAGTGGTTGGAGCAGCGAACAAACAGCTTGGTCTGCCTAATACAGGGCTCGAACTGTGTATGATAACTACCACTTTCCACCTGTGAATTGGCTGCCTTTCACTCATACGCCAAGGCGAGTGCACCTGAAGACACAGGGAGCTCGAGCACCTGTATGTGCTTTACTCAGTCATTATTTCCACCTGGGAGAGTAAGTGTGTCTAATTGCTGTGTCGGGTTACGTGCCTCTCTATGCAGTTAATTCCTTCCAGGAGCGCGCTTGTGCCAGAGGCACCTTGCCAGGCCTAGCGAAAGCTGCTGCAGCACAGAGGTAAGTGCGACTCGGGGTGCGTTAGCAGTTTGGGGTGAATTTCTCAAGTCCCAGTGATAAAAGGAAATAGTGATTCCAGTGAAGAAATAGTGAGCTGGAAATTCTCTTTACTGGTTCATAGTTGCCAGCTGTACCAGCCTGCACGCTCTCTAGGCCGCTAAGGGGCTGAGTGTGACAGGGTGCACAACTGCATACAGATGAGTGTGTGGGAGAGGGCAGTGACCAAGGAAGCACGCGAGCAAGGGGAATAGCTGGCTAGAGGAACGGTTTCAGTGAGATGTGAAGGGTGTTTCCTACCCTAACCTTATACCATACAGCTCCGCAGTAGTTATAAATTGTAGCAATATTCAGGGAGTCCCTTTGTAGTATCTGTCATGAGGCCTCAGAGGTAACTCCTAGTTAGGCCAAGAGCTAGTCCATAATTCTTCTGGAGTAATTATTACAGAGTATAAGTTACAACCTCTGCTATACCGTAAAATAGAGTCACAGAATCAGTCTTTCTGGTTCTGAAATTTATGAAGATGGCTGTGTTGGCTCACATCGAGAGGTTTTCCTCAGATGCTATCATCATCACTGAAAATTATCTTGTTTTTAAACACAAGAGTATGAGTTCTGTGAGAATTGCTCAGGCTCTGGAAGACCAGAGAGGGCAGGCATGAGGCACACCAAGTAGAAGTCCATAGCCACAGCGGTGCCAGTGGAGAGGTGGCAGAATGAAATATGTGTGTGTTAAGTGTCAGTGAGCAATGATAAAATCTGGGCCATATATCATCTTCCCTTTAGACTTCCTAGACTGTTTTATAGCCATTACTGCTAAAAGACGTTCCAGCTACTTCTGGTGGTTCTTTTTCTTACTGGTCCTTAGAGGCTTCTGCCTGGGGTGGGCTCACTTGTAGGCACTGTGAAGCCCACACGCTTCCTGCTGCTCGGCTCAGCCCCGTGAGCCTGGGTCTCGCTGCGGAGCGGTTGTGTGTAAGAGCCGTGGGGTGAGAGGGCCCCGCTTGGGTGCAGCTGGGGCCGCTGCCGCCCCCGTGCCAGGTCCCTGCCCTGGGCTGGCCTCGCGCCCAGGACTGCTCGTGGCTCCGGCCCCGTGAGCCGCGCAGCGCCCTGCACAGGCCGAGGCAGCAGCACCGGCACCATCTGAGCGGTGCCCTCTCGAAGGAAGACCCTGAAAGTCCAGCCCTTTGGAACAGCAGTAAATACAAAAGTAAACACAGTCTGGCAGCATTTGTGACCTGCTACTTCACTGACCTCACCCAGGCCCAGCCGCCCGCCCTGTCTCTGCGGCTGCAGAAACGCTCTCCACCAGCCCTGGCTGCCAGCACCTGTGCAAGCTGGTGACGAGCCACCTGCCTCGCGTTTGCTTTTAGCTGCATTCGCTAGTGCCCATTGGAGCAGTGGCCCCGTGCCTGCGCAGCCCCGCATACAGAAGTGGTTGCCACAACTCGGAGGAATTTTAAATAGAAATCACGGATGCATCAGGCATTGTGCATTTGCACCAGCTGTGACGGGGTAAGTGAAAGTAAGTTGTCAGAGGAAGCAGGTATTTGCTTTGCAGATGTGCTGTTCCTACCTTGCTTTTGTGCGATGTGTTCTTAGCATGGGAGCCTCGGGCAGGTTCTGAGAGCCTTGAAGGAAAGGAGCAGACAGGCTCTCTCCCCAGGAGTGGGCAGGCTGCCCCATCAGCTCCCATGTGCACCCACAGCGGCTCTTTCTGATCTCTCCCGCCCTTGCAAACGGGATTCCCTTCACTGAGGCCGTGCACAGCAGGAGCCATATGCGCCTCGGCGCTGCAGCCTTCATGTGCATCCATGTGCCATGGTGCTTCTGTTAAGCAGCTGTTCCCAGCCTCTGGCATTCACTGAGCTGTGAAGTGTCTCTGAAAGTAGGTAAGTTCATTTGGTTTGTGCTGTACAGGGCACAGCATATTGCTATTACTGCAGAAAATTGTTTCTTGGAGGGGAAGGAGAGCCAAGCCCCAGACAGCCACTTGCACAACTTGTGACAAATGCCAGTGTGTGAGCAGATGGCGACACTTTCTGGTTAGAGCTACTGTGCCTGTGCTCAGTATGTCCATGCAGCTCTCCCCAGAGTGCTACACAGGGGTCTGTCTGCCTGGTGAAGCTGATAATGCCAGGTTTAACTTAACAGTGCAGCTCTGTAGATGCTGCTAGTGAGTAATATTGATCACAGACTTGTGTTGAGCCCTACATTACTGCCCTCCAAAGGGCTCATAAGCAAAGAAGTCCCCCCAGAGATAATGGTGCACACTCTGAACAGGGAGACCTAAACCAGTGCAGGTTCTGGGTGTGCACTGAGGTCACAAGAAGGCATCCCACGCTAGGATCTAATGCTACTGGGCAGCCCTGCCACAAACTCCTCATAGGCTTCTCCAGCATCCAGGGAGGCTGCAGCCTCACTGGAAGGTTAGCTTTCGGTCAGAGCTGTTGCCTGTGAAAGGAGGATCCTTCCAACTTGGGTAATAGCTACAAAAACCTGCAGGTCTATTAGAAAGCTAACCTTGAAAAACATCCCGTTGAAAGTGTTCGTGGGGGATGTTGATTATTCAGGTCACAGCAGAGGTCCTCTTATGAGAAAACTGCCCCTTGCCCCGTTTTAGGAATGCAGCGTACAGCTGAATCTTAGGACTTTGAAGGGAAGCAAGGGAACACTGTGGTTAAATGTGCTGTAAACGCATTTACCTATTTGAAGTACAATACCTATGACTGTTTTTATGATCTGTTAGTGCTGAAGGTTGGATTTATTCCCATTTCCCTTTGAAGCACAATTGCTTGTTTGGATGTCTTCCTTGCTGTGGCCCTTGCCATCCCGCAGTGCCAAGCCATCCACCCGCAGGCCTGGGGTCCAGCCCTCAGCAGGTCTGCAAGGTGACAGAGAAGTTTAAGGTGTCCTAAAACTAGGTATTTTAGAACCAGGTGTAAATAGTCCTGCAAAGAGATGGACATTCAGTAAGAATTTTAGTGGTGTAGCCCATCCATGAAGGGAAGGGATGTTGCTGGTAATGTGCGTTTCGAGTGTCTAATGGATCTAGTGCTGTTTGGGTGTGGTGGGAAACCCGATTTTAAAATGCATTGACCACAATTCTCTGAGAAGCTGTGTGAGTGATCTGCAACACTTGCCATGCAAATAGCAGGATGAAGGGATGAAAGCTTGTAGTCTTACATACTAAAGTCCTGCCTAATCCTCCAGAATATTGTTCATGACTTAACAAGGTAATGATTCCTAACAACACGTGTTTTTCTGGTGGCCCTTAGGAGCTTGCAATACCAATTTAGAAGCTATCACAGCTTTCTGGAAATAGAATGTTACTTTGCTTTTTAGAAGTTCAATTTAATGTCCTGATAGGACTCACACACTGAAATGCAGGTAAAGTAGTAGATGAAGAAGTAACTGAGAGAAAGATAGTGAGTGTGCAAGCAGATGAGGTTTCACCCCCCACATGGGTGTCTGTGTTCCCACTTTCCCTGTAATGGGCTGGTCCAGGGGCATCATCCTCACTTTGTGTATGCTAGTGTTTTCAGGGAGCTACAGGTCTTGCCCAGTGACTGCAATTAAGCTGCAAGAGTGTCTTTTAATTGCACGCTTGCTCACACTGCTGTCTAAAGTAGTCCTGGTTATCTCCAAATCTAAGGACACCTAAAAACTCCCTTTTAAAAAGACACAGTCTTCTGATTTGACAAGTAAAATTCAACATTCTACTGATAAATTACCACTCTGTCAGGTTGGGTTCTTGGTGCTTTAGACCTTTCCCTTCTCAGCGTGGCGAGGGAAGACAGAACACACGCATGGCCTCCGCCTTCTGTTTGCTCCAGGCTGGCAGCTCTGCGAGGCAGCTGAGCTAGGTAAGAAGGGCTGGTACCTCAGGGAGGACCGACGAGCCAGCCCCTAAGGAGCTCGGGGGGAAAAAGGGAAGGCCAGGGCTGTGTGGCAGCCTGAGCAATGACCAGTGCTACATTAGAGCAGGGACTGGCTGGAATACCAGCTGAAAGGAGAAGGTGGTTTCATCAGCAAAGGGCTGGCCTGAAGCTAATAGGGAAATGAAATTCTGTTTTTCCATCTCTGCCTCTCACACAGTGTCAGGAGTTTAAAATCCTTATTTGACAGAGCACACAGTTTAATTAGTTTATTTTTCAAAATCCTGTCAGAAATATAGCTGTGCATTAATTGCAAAATATATTAAACAATCTATTGATACTTCCCCAAGAACAGAAGCACTTCCATTCTGTTCAAATGCAACCAACATAACCTTTTAACAGTGATCTCAGAATAACCTTCAACATCAGCCATCATTACATTTGATGAAAAAGTGTCTCTAAATAAGACCAGAAAGGCCATTCTAATTGTATTTCATTAGCAAGTTTAACCCCTTGATAGTGAACATGACCAGGCACATCATGAGACCCCCTAAAAAACAAGTCTATACATCTTATGCATCTGAGCTCCAACATACACATGACATATCAACATTTTAGTAAAATAGTTTGCCCTGCCCTGCAGGGGGAGACATTCAGAGGCAAAAAGAAAACACATCTGCCTCATATTAGACTTGGAAAATTTGTGCCATAGCAGCTTTGCAAATACATATGCTAAGAGTGTCCGACTTTAGATAAGTTCAAGACAATAGAAATCTGAAAGATAATGAAGTCACCTTCTGAAACACCTTGAGATCCAATAACACAGCAAAGCATAAACAGTTACAGAGCCAAAGTGCTCCATTCCTGAAACAAGAAACGGGTTCAATCCCCGTATTACTCTGGATTTGCTTTAGAGACAGTTCTTAAGGCTGCATACCCTTCTGCTTCCATTGAAGTATTTCTTGTCTATACCACAACCCACCAGATGTATTCTCAAAAAAGTAATCAGGTTTGAGGAAGAGAGGGAAAAAAAAAAAAAGGAAAAAACAAACAAAAAAGCAGTTTCGGTGAAAGTACGTTTACACGCAGGAACTGAACCCTTTAGTTCTAGCCTTAGAAGTTGGAAGCCAGTGGGACTACACCTGAGATGGTAACCATCTAGCCTCACAAGTTCTTCTGTTAGCTGGAAACGATATTTGCAAGAGAGAGCTCTGGAACCGCAGTTAAAACAGAGTAGTCTGAAAGGTGGGAGAGAAAGAAAAATTGAGTAAGATGAATAAACATTGCAATTTATCAAAACAGAACTGTTTTAACTGATATTTAGCAAATCAGCTATGAAAGTTTTTCATATAAAACTCTCACATTATAGTAATGCGGCATCAGAGTTTTTCCTGGGAATATTAAGATACAAAACCAGTAAAGTAGCAGCAGTGACTATAGCATTCATGTTACTGTGGTCAATACAGTTATTACACGTGCATTAGCTTTCTATGTCCTATTGGGCTGTGCTACTGTACAATATTAAGCTGAATCACTTAAACCTCTGAACCAGCCACCAAACAGCTTCCTCCCAAGCAAGGTTCCAGCAGAACCAACATAGCACACAAACAAAAAAACACGGCTTCTTGTACTTGAACATTCGTGAGCAAAACTTCAAGAGGAAAGTATTATCGCACTTAGTGGAGCTTGGTTATAAACCCTTAGGGACAGACTAAGAGCATTACTGTTAGTATCACTGAGGCTGAGAAAGGGCTGAGTCCGGAAGAAGCTCTCAAACTACAAAACTTCTTCCTACTGTTCTCCTGAAAAACACAAATCAAAAAACGAGAACTACCATCCTGAAAGAGATTGGAGAACTAAGGTACAGTGTCAAGAACTGCCTACTGCATTTACCAGACCTGGGCAGTCACATACATTAGAAGCTCTTGGTTAAGAACGGTTTGAATGTGTAAGAATGCCACAACCGAAGATGCTCTCAAACAATTCAGCTAATAGGCAGAGGCTATTTCATGTAGCAAACTAAAGACATTTTAAAAGACATGTAATTTTAAAGCATGATCTTTTTGTATTTTGAGTAATACACCTACCCTTCACCAGTCCTCCAAACGCACAGAATTAGTCTAAATAAAGCTGCCTAAATGTGTCAGTGAGACTGCCTGCATTTACCATTAGCCAAGAAGTTCAGGTTTCAGCAGCTGCAATACTCCATTGATTATAATCCCTCTTCAATTAATAGGCTCCATCTGCAAAATAAACTTTATTCAGCAGGATACGATGAAAAATAATATGCTGTATCCTGGAGTTCTTGATCTCATGCAGGTAAGCGAAGAACTGCCCCCTGCAAATATCAATATACTATAGTGCTCTTTCATTGGCCTTCTCTATCTTAAGTACACATTAAGTATGCACTTTCCTGACTGACAATGCTTTCTGGATTGCTTACATGGAGGTAAGTACCAGGATGCTTTCAGTATCTTTTCCCTTGCCATGTCTTAAGTCTTCAGGTTGCTTCATTAGTTTTGAGAAATAAGGTAGAACATCTGCTTATATATGCCTTAGTTCTTTCTATCTGCCTGTGTACTTACGTTCTGGTATGAACAATTCTTCCCTCCCTCTCCCCCTTTTCAAATGCAAAATTCAGAACTTAGGCAGCACCACAATATTCTAAAGACTTATGTTAGCACCAGGGAACTCAAACTACTCAGCTTTGACTGGTCAAAGTAAATTTATATAGCATATAAACATGCAGTATAGAAAACCGTAATATATGCAATTTTAGGAAGCTCAAATTCTTTAAATAGCAAATCTAGTGTTTGGTAATCAGACCAGTATGGAAGCCAGATTTTTATTCTGGAGGGCCAACAGGGTTGCCATCTTTCCCTCACACTAATTGGAAGGCTTTCCTACCCCTCCAAAGTGTTGAGGATGGCCCAGCTCCCATTATCGAGCAGGACAGAGAGATACCATGGCTCCTAGGTGCCGATACTCCCAGCTGGCCCCTGAGAAATAACAGGAGATCTGTGTGGCCCCAGGACACCGTAGAGTCAGTTGAATAAATGCAATTTTAGGTCACAAGTTCAACTGGTGCAAATTCAGGTTTGGCCAATGGTACAAAAAAAAAAATGGAATATCTTATCTAAGGAGTACATAGAGTACCTTTGGTGGTGCATCCACTTATAACCTGAAGAATGTCGTGCAGCAGGGAGGAGGTCCTACCAGGACAGCAGTGTCCTGTTCTAATGCTACACGGCCTCTCTAGCAATGCTGATTGACACGGCAGGCCTGAAATACACACTTACATAAAGACTGCTCAAATGACGAGGATCTGGGCGTACTTGCAGGTCACCTTTCACACATTTCTTCAGTGAACTCAGCTCAGAGTCACTTAGCTTCCTGCACAACATGACCACGGGTCTTTCACAAATGCTAGTACCAGCTCTACATCAACACGCAGCTCCCTGAAGTTATCTTGAGAGGAGGGAAGCACTCTCCTCTCACAGTTCATCTTGCTTTAGGTGAGGTCGGCAAAGCCTTAAGCTGATCTAGGATATCCCAAGAAGTACAGCCAATTCTAAACTCCCAATAAGCCAGCCTAGAAATCATCTCAATCCCAAGGCAAATCTTCCCTGAGATCAGTAAAACAAAACAACCCTCCCAAATCCTCAGCATTACTAATTTAAATATTTCCCTGCTGCAGCGTAAGTACATATATTCCAAAGCACCGAGGCACAAAGGTCTTTTCTGATACGATTTAGCCTCACCAAGCAGAGATGTCCATAGGATTCTTCTGTGGGTAATTAACCTTTGATTACTAACAACATTTCATTAGCTTGCCACACACGTAGCTGTGTACATTATGACAAATGATAAGTAATGTTTAAACACCTGACCCCAGATAAAAAAATAATGTGTACCAGAGACATCAAGTTCTGTTCAGATGAAGATCAACCGCGTTAGCTTGCAGAATGACACCGATTCACACACTGAATCTAAAGACCTTTGCACAACAAGTCTACATAAATGGGGAATGACGCTCATAATCTGTGCTTGAATGTGACGAATGGCTCCATTCCCCTTTAAGACTTTAAGGTTAGGCAGCCCCATCAGTACTGCGAGCCTGAAACCCCTCTCTGCGGAGACTGTTAAAGTCCAGCCGCGTTAGGACCTCGCAGCGCACCAGGAGGGTATCATCCTTTACAAAGGTTCTCTGCTTCAGGGTTTGCAGGTGCATGAAAGTCACATAACCAAAACCTTTTGGATTGCGGTGAATTGTTGGTCTTTGGAAGGCCAGCAACTCTGGCTTGGCTTCCATGACTTCTTCATGATTTTGCCTCTCAGGTCCTTCTGACTGATCCAAAATAGAAAGTCGTATCGTGCCTTGGAAAGGCCAGGGTAGGTGGCTGTCATATTCTCCTTGCATAGTGTGGACAAACAGAGATATAAAGTTAGCGCAGCGCTGAGCACTTGGTAACTGGATGTGAAGGCGCAAGCACAGCTTGTAGCCAGGTTTTCCAGTATAGAAGCCCGGACTGTGCATCACAACAGGTCGCTCTTCTTCCTGGGCTTTCTGAAGTCCACTGAAGTTCTCAATCTTCCAGATATAAATACCATTACACTGTTGTGCCTCCATTTCAGTAATTTTCCCCTCCAGATTTCGGATAGTGCGTTTGAGCTCTGCCACGTGCGTATTCTGAGTCTCCATTTTAGCGATCAGCTCTCTGATTTGGTGATCTTGCCTCACCAGACGACCTTCCAGCTGCTGAATAGTTTCTTTGAAGTTTTCGACTTCTGGATTACAATTGTACGGGGCATGTGAGACGTGGGAGAAGAGGGTAGGCTCAAAGGGCAGGCCGTTGATAAAGGGTACAGGATTTGCAGCTGTAGCGCTGATGTTTTGAAAAGTTTGAGCCATCATTCTCATGTGAACCTGAGTGAACTCTTGCATGTGTCGTGCCTGTTCATTCCTCTGCATCTAGGATTTAACGTGAGGCACAGCATTAGGAACACAGGGACTTCATCTGCGATCACAACTTAAAAATGGCTCTGAAGAAAACTAAACTGCTGTTTGCTTCTCACTTCCCTTATGGGAGAAGAAAGAGGTTGTAAATCAAGTGCAGCAATATGACAGAGAAGCATTTCAGCAAGGAAAGAAGCCAAATCATCCAAGGAAACAAACTGAGAAATGTAAGAGGTGCAAGTTACAATAGGCAAATATTTCTCAATTCAAAAGAGTGGCGGGGGAAAAGTATTAGGAATCCTTCTGTGCTAAAAACATATTTGGTATTTTTCAGTACTCTAAATCAGCTTTGCATTCTCTTCACTGAGCTGCTGCAGTGACTTTTGGCTCCTAAATGCAATAACAGATAAGAGAGCTGTAGGTAAAACAATAAAAAAAATGCACTCTTAGAAAGAGCGCACAACATTTCCTGTATGACTGCAAGTTTAAAAATAAAGTAAGCGTGCAGTTTACTCAAACTAGAGCAGTCTCAGGTTTCCTTCACTGCCTGCTACATGTCTTTGGTCACAACAAGAAATGAAAAAAAAAATATATTGGAAAAGAAATGAAAGGAGAGAACAGACAGATTACGACCCAAACAAGGGCATAAATTAATTGGCCACAGAGACAGTGGTTAAATTTGAGCAGCACTTTCGGAAAGACCTGCACCAGCTGAACAGTGAATATCTTAAAATAATAAAAAAAAGTGTGTGTGTCTCCTTTTTTCAGCTTACATTTTATATTTAATTTTAATTTAATTTTTATTTATTTCTCTAATAATCCAAAACAACCTAAAACACTAAAAGCCCACCTCAGTGGGCAGCCTAACAGTTCCTACCATCAGCCAAAACTTCTCTACAATTTCTGAATAAAAGAGAAATAAGAAAAAGAGAGGTAAAACGCAAAAATTTGCCCCAATGGGGTCAGAGAGGTGCTTACCTTCTCTGGGCACCCAAAGGCACTGTAGAAGCAGGGCACAGGTGCCGTGGGGCAGTCGTTCGCGTAGTGGTTGGGCATCTGCAAGAGAGCGGAGCGTGCATCACTGTGGCTCCCGCCAAGCACCACTCTAACTCCACCCATACACAGTGCATCACAGATATCACAGTGTGCGCCGCTCCTATGTGCTGCTCTAGAAGAAGTGTGCACCACCAGTAAAATCCTATAAAGGAGACACGCGCTCCATGCCTATAAAGCACGCGTGTGCTCCTATGAAGTGGGCGTGTGCTCCACGCGCCTCGGCTCCTATAAGGCGCACGCGCATTCCACGCTCCTATAAAGCACACATGCACTCCATCTGCCTCCGCTGCCATAAGGTGCGCACGCCTATAAAGCATATGGGTGCTCCGCACGCCCCCACTCCTGTGGGGCGGGTGCTCTGCGCACCTCCGCTCCTACAAAGTGCGAGTGCTCTACGCACCTCCACCCCTGTAAGGCATGCGCGAGCCTCTGCTCCTATAAGATGCGCGCTCCATACACCTCCACTCCTATAACGTGCGCGTGCGCTCTGCCCACCCCTGCTGCTACAGAGCGTGCCTCTACGCCTATAAGGGGTATGCGCTCCTATAAAGCACACGCACTCCGCACACCTCCACTCCTATAAGGCGCATGCGCTCCACTCGACCCTGCTCCTGTAAAGCGCACGCCCCCACTCCTGTAAACCATGCACCCCTTGTAGAGCATGTGCTCGTATAGAGCAGTCCTCGCACCTCTGCTGCTATAAAGCATGCGCCCCGGCCCCTATAGAGTGCATGTGCGCTCCATTCGCCCCCACTCCTATAAAGCGCACACGCGTTCCCATTAAGTATGCCTTGCTTGCTCTGCGTGCCTCTGCCCCTAAAAAGCATGTGCGTGCTCCGCGCACCTCCGCTCCTATAGAGCCCTGTGTGCTCTCCGCATCTCCGCTCCATAAGCGTGTGCTCCTCTGCTATAAGCCATGCTCTGCTGCTATAAAGCCCACGCGTTCCACCCTTATATAGCGCTCTGTGCCCGTTTCACAAGCTGCACTCTTAAATATATGTCCGCGCACAGCTCCACTCTTATGTAGTGCCCCACTCCAGACAGAAGGCCTGTCTTACCTGCTCCCTGATGAGGACTGTATTGCAGTATTCACAGAACACATTGGCTAGTGGACACGTTTGGTCGTGCAGCTTCATTAAGACAGCAAAAATAAAAAAGGAAATGCAGAGTTAATTTGTCACACACATTTAACAATGAAAGGGTGATCATCTTTGCTAGCATTTTCTCTGTTTGGTAACCATTTCATATTGTCAACTTTGCTGTATCTGCCAGCAATAAGAATCTTTCTTCAGTACCTCTTTATCCTCATAAGCGAGGGACGTGGCACAGTTTGGACAGCAGACCTGACGTCTCGGACACTCCTGTGTCATATGCTCTTTGACATGGTTCTTCTGGAAGGATCCTTGGCACTGTGGGCACTCCATGGTAGAGAATTCACACTGCAGCTGGTGCTCCTGAGCAGGGCAAAAGGAGAATTTGACATTACAGAAAGATGCTGCCTCCCAGCTGCCCCAGTGCCACAGCAACAGCCTGGGCTCCTACCTCTGTGCCAGCCAACGCCTACATCCCTGCGGGGACTTTGCTCTGACAGCCGCTTGCAGCCCCCCTGCTCAGCTGGGGACCTTCCCCACTCAGAGCTTTAACAGGGCCCTCTAGCAAACTGAGCTGCACCCTTAGCCGTACAACAGGGTATTTTTTTTTCCAAACCAAGTAAGATATTTTTGATGAAATGGAAATAGTGACTGTTGTGAGGAAGTACTAAACTGACCTCATGCAACTTGTATGCCGATAAAGTTCATCCAAAAGCAAACAAAGATTATCCTGAAGACCAAGCTGTATTAATATAATTTTTCATGCGCTATGTTGTTCACTTGGGAATGATCTAACTACAGTTACACTAAAGAGGAACAGTTTGGCTTGAATGAACAATATATTGAATGAGCATAAACAGCTATCAGGTATGACCACTTACTTGAAGTAAATTTGAATTTTTTACTTTTCCAAAGTTCCATATTTTCAAAACTCATTCTCACCTCTAAATGCCTCAATTCCATCTTCATACAGCAGCCCTTGTTGGGACACCTCACCATTAATGAGAGGATTTCTCGTTTGGCAAAGTTGTCAGGAAATAGTTGATTTTCAAGCAGAATTTCATTGTCTACTGGACATTTGTGACCAGCATCCCTACAATGTAGAAAAGAAAAACATGGAGAAAAGGAAAAAAAAAGAATCCAAATTTCCTGTACTATACAAAGCAAATCTGAGAAACTGCCAACACACAAGTTCCACTTGAGGTGGCACTACAGTGATTGCAGCATTTCTCCAATACAGCAGTTTCTAACTGGAGAAATGCCCTGCTGGATGCTCTGCAAATAAATCAGAGGAGGATACAGAGAGGCTGAGGAGCTAGCGTCCCACTTCTGTAAATGCTTCACACAGCTCTAACACCAAAGAAACTGTCAGTTACAGATCTTTGGAGCTTTTCTCCTTTCTGTCGCACTTCTTAGGTGTGTCATTTTCTTACAGTGGCCAAGCTGCTCCTGAGCTGGTCCCCACAGCAACCTATTTCTGCACCACAGCAAGAATTACGGGGAAGGCAACATTAAACAATGGCTCTGCATATGGGGGCAGGTGTAGTTATCTCCTGTCATCTTAACAGCAAGTGGCCCAAGATGCAAGTCCAGCGGTGCGCCAAGCCTGGGAGACGATGGGGACATGGAGGAGCGCGCAGCTCACTCGGGCAACAGCAGCGTGCGGCTTTTTGTCGGGTTCTGGTGGCCCGCACGTAAAGTCGAGAGTCACCAAAAACCTAAGCAAAGAGGACCCTCTTCCTCTGCAATTTTCCTTAAAAAATATCCCATATTAGCTCATTTCTGAAAGCAATGAGTCAACACACACAACTAAATAATACATTTAAGGTGCACAAGGGCTTAATGTACTAATGGAAAATAGCAATAATACGGAAAAATACATGAGGTGGAAAAAAAGTCCAAGAGCATTTGTGGCGAATAGATCAAAGGCCAGATGGTTGCCTCTGGCTTGCAAGGGTGAAGAGAAGGCAGAAGCTGGTGGGCTGCAGAGGGCAGGAAGGAATTTGTGATCTCTGTAAGATAAGAAAAGAGCTGGTCAGCAACTACTTTCTCAGCAATGCAGCAAGAGGAAATGGGGGAAAACGTAAGACATTTCAGAAAAAGACAAGGAGCTTCCTTCCCAGGGTGTTGTGCTTAAGAGCTACTTTGCCACAAGCTGGCAATTGAAGGCTTTTCAGAGAGAGAAAAAAAAAGAAAAAAAAAAAAAGAAAAAAAGAAAAAAGCTTCCCAGTTGCAGGCACAACTTCCCCTGCATGGACAATTACAGCCAACACAACCACGTGCCCAGGCCACGCCAGGGCTGAACAGCTACTCAGCAATTCCTTGTCCACCCTGTTTACCACTGAATTCCGCAGTCCTGCGGAAATGGGGAAGAAAAATAGACAGGTTTTGTCTTGATCAAAAAAAGGTTTTAATAATCTCTTAATAAACAATATTTAATGAAAAAAGTCATTCTCTGTTCTCATTTTGGTACAAGCTTCTCAATGACATCAATCAATATTGTACTATAGACACTACATGACCCAAATCAACAGCCCTGCCCAATTAAGCATCCAGCTGAGCCCTTGCACTTAGAGGAGTCTGGCACTTGAAGCACTCTGCTCTTCTTCACACGCATCTCAAACTGATTTTGGGGAGGATTGAGGCTATTAAACATCTGAAATACTATCGATAGTCTCCAAGATGAGGGAAAAAAGAATGCCACCTAGTTCAGCATTCACTGAAAAGGTTAATACTACCCACAGAAAGAAGTGAAGTAAAAAGAGGAAGGGGTGTAACCCAAGCAAGAGCTTCTGGTTATTAGCACTGCTTACAGACCTGCAAGCACTTTGCTCATTTAAAAGGGAAGAGAAACCATTTCCCATACCTGAGGTTTAAGGAGGAAGTTTTTCTATCCGCTATGAGATATGTTACGTTCTTGGCACAAACTTACTGCAGCTGCTCGCTAGGTACTGTGGTAAATTCTGACTCACGAGCATAATTTTGCAGCACATTGTCAGAAGAAGGAAGAGGGGACAGTGTCACCTTAGTATAAAGGTTTTGAAAGGCTGCAAACAAGGGCCTCTTTGTGGGTAGCCTTAAGTTCAGTTATTCTTCCTACTCCTTTTAAAGTTAGGAATGTGTTTGTCTTTGAAGTGACTGTAACTAGACATTTCTAATGCTCAGCAGAGTTGAGCACTAATTTACCTTCAGGATTTGTAGACATCACACTCTCAGGGGAAGAATCAAGTTAAAGAACCAGACAAAAGTTGGTGTGCTTGCAGGAAATGCTGCAAGCTCAGAGGTAGAGGGGTTTGCAAAGTCAATAGCTGTCATTAATACAAAAACCTACTTCTGAGCTTACAAATACATAATATTCTGTCCAATATCATCTTGAAAGAATTTAGGCTGGAATTTGCAGAACAAAGGCTAAAAAGTGAAGTCTTAGTTTAAGCTGCTTGTGCATTAGCAGTTAGGTACACACCCACAGCTGACTTTAGGTTTTATATGTACACACACACACACACAAAGCATAGGTTTAGTATTGCTTTTGTAGACCCTATCTTCACACCAAGCTGACTTATTCCTTAAGCACTAAGCACTGCACTCGGGCAAGGTCTGGCTTATTTGTCACAGGTGCAGCAGTGTCATGAATAAGGCAGGGAAAAGGGTGCTCTCACAGCATGGCTAGTGGAGCACTGAGGATGTCTCAGCTGATCCATGGGACAGGCACTTTTGCACAGGCAGCACATTCAGCATTTTCTAGACAATCAACCTGCACTCCTTTTCTCAAAAGTATCTATTAAATTAATGTCAACAAGAACTGTGCTTGCAAACAAATGCAGTAAAGTTTAGCATTTCCCGGAAAGAATAATTACCCACCCTTTTGCTATCATCAGTAAGGAAAAAAAAAATTAAGTTCATGTTTCTGTACCCAGCTCTAACACTTTCCTTATTGGAATGCTAGGAAGAAACACTATCAGCATCAGCTAGAACAATCACAGAAGCTACAAAGTAGCCCACAAACCCACAAAATACTTCATTCAGAAAACACATTTGCTGGCATGCCATTTATTTATGCACACTGCAAATGCTGACCTATTGGTAAATGGAAACTGAACAGAACTACAGATGAATGGAAAACCAAACAAGAAAGCACTGTCCACTCTGCAGGCTAAAAACAAAGTAGTGCCTGGGAAAAACAATGTTATAAAGCAGTGCTGAGAACAATTTAATGATCTTATGCACAAGGGCATGAAAAGGACAGATGGTAGTTACCTGATTCTGGCATATTCAGATCTAAATATGCAGTTTCAGAGCTCTGACAACTGCAGTGATCTTGTATATGCAGCACAGCAGGGGAATTAAAAAAAAATTACTGTGACATTTGAGCTAAGGGAGTAACTGTTTTTTAAATACGTATATATATGGTTTACGCTGAGGAGTGAAGCCATACAGCATAAGTCTAACCTGGCAATGCTCCTTGTTGACAGGAGTGAGATGATGACTACACACTGGAGCACATTTCACCTGCCACTGACCCTCCCTCACTTTCCATCATTCATTCTTTCTTTGCAGCTCAGACTTCTTCCACATCTCATTCATGTTTTCTCAGTCAAAAATCTTATACAAACTAACCTGGATTATGAGTATAAATGACAAAATACCTAATGCACTTGCAATCCGCACAGTGTAGAGTGGTTGCTTTTTAAGATCTTCACAGGAAGATTCTACCATACACCATCCCAAAAGGATTCTTTTGTGGATTTGCCTTTAATCCCTTGGATAAAACAGCTTATTTCTTCTAAAACAAATCTTTAAGAAAGAGGACAAACACTCTTATTTTTGGGTATATACCTGGCCAAACTAATTCGGGCAAAGAGACAAGTATTACTGTTGTATTAAAACTCACAATATTTTAGCTAGTTTATTAGACAGCATCCTTATTGAATTATACGCTAAAGGAGCCGCCTCACCATTTATTGTGTGCTCCATAACAAGTTTTGCTTGGCTTGCATTGCCTCTAAACTGTCTTTGGCAAGTGAATTTCTTCTTAAAAGCAATTTTCACAAATTTTCCTTTACCTGATTGATTTGACGATGCAGCCTTTGCAGAAACGGTGTCCGCACGGCGTCTGCACAGCTTCCCGAAGAGCCATCAAACAGATGGGGCACTCATATTTGCTTTCCAAGGGCGGATCGAACTCCACATCATACCCTTGCGTTTCCTCTGTGAAAGAGCTCGGAGGGTTCCCGGCTCCACTGCTGACACTGACACTGTCCTCTTTGGCCCCGGCACTGCAGGCACTGGCCATTGCTGCGCAGCAGCCGCTCTCCCCGTCCCAGGCTCCACAGCTGCTGTCACTGTGTAGCAGGCTCATAGCAGCGAATCGGGGGGCACTCTGAAATGCTCTGCAAAAAATCACAAGAAGATACATTCATTTCGAATATTCCAATACTCTGCTTTCCAGCAAGAACAAGCCATTTCTACTTTTGAGCAGAACCAGTAGAACAGAGCACTTGCTGCAGGGATGGATCTGCGCAAGTGCTGCTTTTGTTTCACCTCCATTTCTGTTGCGCATCTTTTTACCTATCTTGTAAAACACAGGAAAGAACACTGCAGCCTGCCAGCTGAGTTCAAGCACAAACACACACACACCTTTCTGCAATCTCCCTCATTAGACTACCTAATTGCTGTAAATTGGGGAATACTCTCTTTCCTGGCTATGTTTTCTCAAAATACCTCTTCTTCCTTACCATATTATTTACTTCTAAAGCATCCAAACAAAATTTGTATGAAAAAACGCTACACAACACTAAGTTCTACTGATTGGAAACAGCTCAAGCTTAAATATATTGCTTGCAATGAATTAATGTTATTTAACGTCTTTTGCACAGAGGAATTTGTGGTATAGGTTTCCATTTATTTGATAACACCAGTTTAGGTGCAAGCCCCCAAATAACATGCAAGCCCACATAGTCAAAGCAAGAAGATGCTGTGCTATAAATGCAATTCAAATATCATAGTGCTGTAACTGTCAACAGGGCTTTGAACTGCATCAGAGAGAAAGGTAATATTTCTACAAGTCAGAAAGTTGACCACTGATTGTTTGTAAACGATTTTCTTGCTCTCCCTTTTTTTTTTTTTTTGGCATAGCTGGGAGGGAGGATGGGAAATAGGACTAAGAACAGATCACCCAAGTCATACTTCCCTGGAGAGCAGGGAATGGCACAGCAAAGTTATAGTTTTAGAATATTGCCTTATAAAGAAGTTTGAACTCACACCAGGGAAATGATAAATGCTGTCATCCCCAAACTAACTACACAGAGTAAGGGAAAGGTGAAGAAAAGTTTAAACAACAGCCTTGTCATTATGGTAAATAAACGTTTCTTAAGTTGAGTCCTTGTGTGGTCAGTTTTCCGTAAGTGACCTCACTGGGAAGCGGAGGCCATCCAGAGGCACAGCGAGAGTACTGCGAGTGATGGAAGGTTACGAAGTCAGGCATGAAAAGCTAGGTGCCCATCAAGCTCAGACCTGGTCTTTTGCACAGACAGGGGGAAAACTAGGATTAACCAAGAATTGCACTATCCAGGTTGTTGTCCTGCAACATCACTGTGTGCAGCTTGGAGCAAGGGGCACAGGGCAAAAAGGTTACAGCAGTCACAGCTTTCACTTCAGGGAACTTTCTCTCCCTTTATCAGAATTTTAAGGTAGCAAGTCATTTTCACCAAATATTCACCAATGAGAGAAGTAGATAGTTGTAACTGGCTATTTGCTGTACAGTACCTGAAGAGAAAATCAAGAGAAATGGTGATCACACAAAGCCTTAACTAGTATTTCCTGCAAACATTCTTTGAACACATGCAAGACTACAGAAACACACTTTAGTTCACTTTCAGGTTAAAAACCTTAAGTATAGGCAATAGTTTCCTTAGTTTCCTTAACTTCCTAAGTTTCCTTAACTAAGGAAACTTAATTAAGGTTTCCTTAATTGGAAACCTTTATTTTAAGTCTTAGTTATAAGCACCTTATGGGCACCTTAATTATTGCCCATGCATGCTTGGGATATTTTTGTTTTTCTAGTTAACTGTGGAAAAAGAAAGATTTTGTATATCAAGCAAAAAAACACGCAAAGTTAACAAATTTAGGCCAATTAGAGCTAGAATTAAAACAGAGCTTTTATTTCACAGTGTAAATATATAACTTTGCATTTTGTGGAAGTTGCAGAGGCAACTGAGGAATATGAAGAATATCTGAAGAGCTGTACAGGTTCCTAACAAATATCACTGAGATACAGTCAGAGACCTGGCTGCTAATCTGGGCTGTGCTGACCCATGCAGCAAGGCTTCCTTCATAGAGAAATCATGCAAGAGCAGAGCTATCTAGCCCTTTACTTCTGTGTCTTTCCTCTGTCCCCCAAATATTATCCCTGTGCTTTATCTAGCACAGTATGTGCTATAATTGAGTACAACAGCAATATCAACTAAACACCAAAGAGCTTCTCAACAGCTGCCTGAAGCACAACCCTATGAACTTAGTGCCATGGAACTGAGTAGCCCCCAAAAATTACTTAGAACGGGAAACTAGGGATCAAGAGACAGAAATATGTAGCAACATGCTCTGTTGAAGAAAAAGTTTTGAGATGGGCATAGGTAGGTCTTTTCTGGAGAAAAAAAGAAACTGATTCCATGATTAAACTGGCCTTCCTTCCCCCACTGTCTGACAGCAGCTGCAAACACTGATTTAAACAAACACAGGCTCTATTTTGTGAAAAATCACAGGAACTCAATTTGAACTCTCTTAAGTAGGATACCAGAATCTACAGGCCAATCCACGCCTGAAAATTCACATTACTCTATGGCACAAGGGGGTTCTTAGTGAGACTAAGAGAAACATGTATCCCATCAGCAATGTAACAGGAATTCAGGAAGTAGCCAGAGCTTTGCCAAATATGGCTGTCACCTTAACTCACAAGTGCACTGGTTAAAAGTTTTTCCCTTGGGCTCTTTCTAACCAAAAATACCCTGCTTGGAATATTATTCTTATAAAGAAGAAAACAGAATCTGACTCAGTATAACCTTAACAGCTAACCACTCTGCAAATACAAGTGCTGTGCAAGCGGTGTTCTCCATTTAAATTGTTCCTACGGGTAGAAGTAGCTACGTACGTTCAGTTTATGGAAACAAAAGTCATATACCAGGCGCATTTCAATAAATGAGTCACTGTAGCCAGTCTGCATCCCAGGCTTGTGCAAAAATCCCCTCATCCAGCGAGGTAGTCCACTCTTACGTCCCTTTTTGTCTGCATGCAAGCAGTGGGTTCAGTGCAAGTACTCCTGTCTCCTCTTTATAGATAGGGACAAAGATGTAATTTAAGCAAGAAGAGGAGATTAGGAGACAGATTTTGATCTCTGCTCACATTTTAAATGAATTTGTAATGAGATTTTTTTCCTACTCAGCTCTATCTCACCTTATCTATGCTGGAAATTCTCTTCCCCCCCACACATATTTATCGCTGTGGGCAAGGCACACCGACTTTCAAATCAAAATTCACAACACCGTTATCCAGACTGACAATCAAAGTCCGAGTACTTCACTAGAGCTTAAAACAATTCATGCAAGTTGAAATTATTTTAGTTGAAAATTTGTTTTGTCGCATTTATTTTTCTTTCACTAGAAAGCACAGACTCAATCTCCATGTATAAAGCAGAGCTACAGCAAAACTAACTACAGAAGAGTGCAATTTTAATGCAGATGACAGGCCTCTCCCCAAGTCAGGTAGAGCAGGCAATCTGGGGGCCCCCGAAGCAGCTTTACATGTTTCTCTCCTGGGGAACTTAATTTTCAACCTAGGAGAGCAAAGATTGAAGAATAAAACCTGTTTAGGTTTTGTTATATCTTACATTTCATGTCAACTCGCTACACTTTCTTTTTGATTACAAAACAGATTACTAGTGAAGTAATACTTGGCAAACACCCTCTGAAAAGCACCTCAGTTTTTTTTTTTTCCTAATGATAATAGTTATTCTTCTTAATCTGTGCTGAACAAAATTGAACTAGTGAAATACAAGCGTATCTATAGGCAATATTAATTTATAACATCCTGCCCAAGGCAGAGGCTTTAGAATTTATCCATTTTTGACACTGCTGGTGTGACACATTACACACTGCAGCAACCTGCTCTATGGTGTTTTTTTGGTTGTTGTTTGTTAAACCAGAACATTAGATGGTGATTTTTCCCTTTGGTACTTTAAAGCTTCTCAGGCAGAGCATGCCTGGAAATTAAGTTTGCTGATGCACCTGAAATACCCCTTCCTGGAGCTCTGAAGACCCTCGAAGGGGCCAAGATGTGAAACAAGGTTTTAGGGAGTGCAAAGGGTGCTCCCATTCTATCCCCCGCAACATCCTGGGCTCCCAGAGGTGGTGCTGCTGCCAGGGTAGCAGCTCTGTGTGGGCTGTGTGACAGCAGAAAGGAAGGTGCTTCCCAAGCCAGCATTAATGCTGTTAGCGTTCAGCATTGGTTTGATCATCATTTATTCTGCTCCATCTCCAAGGATGGAACCTTCACATTTCAAAAGCAGACAGGGCGCAGTTAAGACTGTGCAGAGCTCCCATACTCCTCTGATTTTTAAGGTCAAACTATAATAAAACATTTCCTCAGCAAGCAGCCTGCGCTACGGCACTATTTACTGTGCTGCATTACAAACACATTGGGTTAATCTGTGATACCAGTCAAGTCAGAACAGCAAACTCCTGCAAGAATAATGTACCTCAGGATTCACAAAAAAACAACTGCAAACTAGAATCCAACAGGAAAAAACACCCAGCATTTTAAATTACTGTGCATAGTAAAAGCCTGCACCCTGACTTGTAAAGTCTTGTAGCATAATGAAATTTAGATAAGACTTTTACAGATTTTCGTGCTCTACCTAAGAGTCACAGTATTAATCCAGAATCTTTGCTAAATCAAAAACCTATTACTGGTTCCAGAAAATATCTACTGACTGCCTGGGGAGCTGAACTTTAATTAGAATAACAGGAAAAGTCTGGGAGTACACACTGTATTCTGTTTATACTGAAATACAAAATGATGTTTTTTATGCATTTGGCAAAGGAACACCATACAGAGTACATTAGTTACTATGAAACAGAACTTTCTGAACAAACACCAATATCGAATACAGTTGATTTCCACATTATCGCTTTCTAATAAAATTCATACTGAGCAGCCATATAACTATGAAAATCCCTACTTCTCCTGACTTCTCCAAGCCCGTCCTTACTGTGGTCCCCAACTGACCTGCTTTCAGCTTGGCCACACAGAGCCTGCAGGGCACATGGCCTCAGCGCACAAACAGCGAAGCCGGCAGGACCTTCCTGCCTTGTCAAGAGACATTTTGCACCTACAGAAATCTGGGTCATGAGACTGACAGATCAGTAGAGTGACTTGGGACGATTTGTTTATGAAGCAACCTTTCTCTGCCTATTCCCAAGCATATTAATCATTTCTCTACTGACACCTGATAGGCACTGTGCCCAGGGCTGCTTGCATTACCAGCTACACAGCCATCAGCAGCTTGGCCCCATCTGGGCAGAACAGATAAAGTGATGTAGGTTCATGTTAATTAATATGAATAAAGCACCCTCCTATCAAAGCTATCAAAGGGCTAGACAAGCAAATGCACTAAGAGATTCAAGCAGAATTCATGGTTGAAATAAATCCAATTCTGTTTCCCCAGAGAAACCTACAAGCACGTTCAAATTATTTTGCTGCGTTATCAGCTTTTTTAAGGCAGTAATTGTTAAGACATCCTTGTCTCCTGGCTGACCACTGTAATTACTTGTTTTACATGTGACCCCAAAGAATTTAAATAAGAATTTGCTCTTGGCTTGGGGAGATGCTGTCAGTCTTTTATCATGTATGTTACTTAGAAGACTAGATGGTGGCAAATTCCCACTTACGAATATATTTTATCCCGCTTAGGTCCTGCTTAAGTTTGCCAAAACAACTCTAAATGCATTGAACATTAGAAGCATATATTCTGTTTAACCCAACATACTCCAAGAGAATTTTCCTTGGAGGGGAAAAAAAAAAAAAAAAACCCTCAAACCTTTTTCCAACTTAATTAAACCTCCAGAGACATTTCATTGAAAGCACTCAGCCAGCAAACATGAAGCAAGCTCTGTTAACGACAGGAACTACCCTCTTTTCACGTGGCAGTGGCCTTTGCACAGTGTGACCTTGCTCTCCCTATGCGCTCCCACAGCACTCGGCACACGGCATCTTCCTGCACTCCTCAGAGCATCTATGGAGCGCCTAAGGTGCTGCTGTAGGGGGCCCAGAGCAACCGCTGGGGCCGAAAGCTGTTCAGACAGGGCCAGGAGTCCCCTCAGGCTCGGCGGGCAGGGGTTTCACGGCAGGAAGTGCCCTTATACAGGACAGGAGCTAACGCTGGCACCTGGAGACATGGGCAGCAACCCAGCTCTGCCGTCACAGGGGCACTGGACAGAGGTCCTCTCGGTAGAGCAGCCCCAGCCTCCTGACCGGGTTTAATTACTGCCTGTCTCAACAAGCAGAGGGCTTGTACCTGGCATCAGCAAAATAATCTGACACCCTGAGAAAACAGCGAGCTAAGCACACCTTCCAAAGCAACTCCATTATTTCCCTTTTTTTTTTTTTTTTTAAACGTTACATTTACTTTCGTTTTCTCCTCGACACGCGCGACACCCAGCAGCTCGCGTGCCCCAGTCCTGTCCCCGCACCCGGCCCCCACGCGCTGCCTTCCCCCCGGCCCGGCCTCACCTGCGCTCCCG
>VWPW01026060.1:114677-133548 GCA_013389825.1 Crypturellus undulatus | reverse complement strand
GCGCCCCCTGGCGGGCGGCGGGAGGCGCCGGGCTCCTCCTTGCGGCCCCGAGCGGCCCCCTTCGCCCCGGTGGTGACGTCACTTTCGTCGTAAAGATGTCTACAAAAACCCACAGATAATTAAAGAAATAAAGTCACACGAGCTTTATACTGAAAAATGTTGTCATCTTAAAACAAACATAAAAATCACCCCGAAGTAATTTTACTCGGGAGAATCATCCTGCCTGGAAGGGAAGCACTGGTGCCAAAAAGAAAAAAAATATATAGTATATATATTATTTATATATATATATATATACATACATTTATTTGGAAGTATCTGAACCTCTTGCTCAACTCTTGGCCATGGACACTCTATCCTGGGGCCCAGTGCGCATGAGACGGCGCAGGAAGCGCAAACCTCTGAATTTTACAGCTATCCCTTTTCTCCTGCTGAGTGGATAAAGTGTTTGCATGTTGCTTTCGTTACCTGTAAAATGAAAAACAAATCTGTAAAAATAATTAATCCTTCCTTAGCTCTGTAAAACAGACACTCTTGGCTGGAGAATTCCCCTTGGTTGGAGAATTCCCCTTGGCTGAAAAATGCCTTTTTTGTAACAATCCAGTTTATTTTGATTGGGAATCCAAAGAACTTATCCGGGGAGTTTATTGCAAATCTTAATGAAATGGTTTTCTCCAGGGTAGTTTCCAAATCTTCATGATTTATGGGAAGCTTAGGCCCATAGTCATATATATTAATGCCTGCAATGTAACATAAAATAATGCAGAGAAGCTTTTTTTCCACTTGGTGGTGCCAGCTGCACGGGGAAAGCTAATTCCAGCGGTGGATCTGGACAGCCGGGCGATGCTGTTACTCTCCTGTGCACGGATGTGCGGCACAGCTCAGCTGCAGCAATCTGAGGTCAGCTGAAGCCTTTCCTTGCCTGCGGTATCCCTAGAAGATAATCACTCTTCAAGGTGATTTCCTGGGTGCATCTGACTCTGTTACATGCCTTCAAGTGGCTCCTTTGATAATCAGGCTGATGCCAAGGCAGTGCTGGCTCGTTCGCACGGCGGCTCTGGCTGGGAGCAAGCGCGGGGCAAGTAGCCAACCACCTGCGTGATGTTTCCAATAAGCACCTCGGAGGGAGGAATTTGCTAAACTACTTCTCAAGGAGCCCCAAATCCCTCAGACCAAACAATGCGGGTTGTCAGTGCGTGGCATCTGCCGCTCGCAGATAAGGGAGGAGAGCGGTACGTGGCTGCCAAGGGTGGCTGTGGGTGAATGTGATGGGTATCTGCTGTTGCAGCCTAATCTGAGAAGCTTTTGCAAAGGTCTTTCCAATGCTACGGAGTGAATAACAAAAACACCTAGAGTGCTGGGACGCCCAGGCAGCGTGGCGACAGCAGGAGAACCCTGCTCAGGAGCCACCAAGGGCTCCCAGAGGTCACCGCGGTCACGGGACGCTCGGCCCAGCTGCCTGCCCCCCAGAGTTGCGCCTGTGGTTTCTGCTCCACCTCATGCTGACACTCACGTTGGGTCGTCACTACTCCTACACGCTGCGATTTTGCCTGAGTCAAAGTTTCAGTGTGAGCAAGGGCACCAGGGCTTGGCCCCGGCCCTGGGTCGCAGTCGCTGTGCCCTGCCTGCTTTGGAGTGAATCACCCGCAGCCCCTGGCCTCAGGTGCCACCAGCGCAGCTCCAGCTCAGCAGTAGCCTCACCCTTTAATAAAGTCACCACATCTTACAGAAACTGGAAGCAAAATGCTAATAACAGAAAGGGAATCCCCTCACTTTTTGTTTTTTAACCTCTGGCAAGGGCCAAGTATTAGCACTTTTACCACCTTTCAGCTTTGGCTATCGTCACTGGGGCTGTTGTGGCCTCAGCGCTCCGCGAGACACCGTCCGGCGTCACCGTGTCACCGGAGCAAAAGCAGGGCAGCTCCCCGACAGCCTCCCGGTCAGGGCAAGGGCCTTAGCTTGGAAATAAGTTTGAATCCCATGGAATTACAAAGACCTCTGAAAAACACTCAGGTAGAGGTTTGTGTTGTTAGCGTTGCGATTGCCCGTTTCTGTTTTTGGAGCCTGAATTTATGTTCACTATTGGGAAAACTTAATCAATAGCTAGAATTTGCGGCACAATGTTGTGTATGGAGACCGAAATCTTTCAAGGTGTTGTTTTGTGACAGAAATTGGTTTCTTTTTCACTTTGAGGCAGTTTCTGAGACAGCTGATCTGTAGAAAATAACAGTTTCACATCTGTGTTTCTCCAGAACAGAGACTCTACTGCTCACTGCCTGTGGCCACTTGTGGCTCATAACTGCTGTATTATGTAAATAAGACACAAGCTATGCAAACTATAATAGCAAGTTTTCATATTCTTCATTTGTCCTCCCTGTCCAGGCTCTTCAAGACCCTGGACATACATCAGCAGAGAGATAACATCCTTGAAAAGGAGGATACAGGGCATTTTGTGACTCCCATTGTCAGTTCACCCAACCCCCAAACCCCTGATGCTTGGCTGCAGGGGACCCGAGGGACAGAACGGGAGGACAGTGGCCTGAGGGAGTGACTTTGGTGAGTGGCAATGTTGAGACTGGACACCACGTTCCTCTCTCTGACAGAAAACAGTGAAGAAACCACCTCTGAAACTAGAAAGAAGAAAGCCAAATGCAAAACTTTGTCTACAAACCCCAAGCAGGTGTTCCTCAGTGGCTGAGTACTCATCTCAGCACCCAGGGGTCTCACGCAAGAAGACCTTGTTTTTTTATGAATTTTGTGGTTGTCTCATAATTTGCCAGGTGCCACCTGTATTTGAGAGCTCTACATCGCGCTGGGTCGAAGCAACCTGTGGTTAGCACCGAGATGGTGCTGGGAGCCAGGACAGGGATACATGAGATAAACAGCACTGCAGTGACTTTAAAAAGCAGCACGAAAAGAAGAAAAGAGAGAGCCTGAGAGCAAGCGGGCGAGCTTGGCATTTGGAACAAGCTGAACAGACATTTCAGCAGCTCTGCAGACTAACTCAGCTCAAGGTAGGCTGGCAGCACCAATGGCAGCATCCCAGATGCCTGTAAGACAGCCCAGTGTTGATTCATTTTTCAGTTTTAATGTGCAGGTTGATGATTTTATTTTATTTATATATATATATATATATATTTATAAATAAAATTGTATTTTATTTTATACCTCACCTCAGAGGTGCTCTGTTCAGTTCAGCGAGACTATCTGTGGAGTAAGGTCTTCTTTGATATGAGTAAAAGCATTGTAATCTTGCTCTTGTTCTGAAATAAATGAAATATTGTGAGCTGAAAGCAAAGCGATTTCTTTTTCCTTCTCAAGGTAAAAAAGAGGTGATATTGAACACATCACAGCTGTCAAATGCAATTAAATTGCCGTGGCTGGGGCTCCTGGCTGCGGGTCATGCTGTAAGGATCTGAGCAGGGTGAACAGCAAGGAGGACTGTTTTTCAGTGCAACCCCCAGTGAGCCCCTGTTACAGGTACAGACCAAAGGCAAATTTCAGTTGAGCAGCAGGAAATATTCCTAGCACAGGGAATATTTCTAGCTCTCTTGAGAGAGCTGCTGGATATGCTACCACCCAGGAGCCAGGCAATTGGAAGGGTTTGATGAATAGTCTGTTGGCAGCAATCATCTTCTGCAAGAGGTGAAGGTTGGGTGACTGAAGAGCAATTCTTGGTCATTCATTTTTTTTCCAGGGATGTTCAATGAAGAGAGGGGGAAAAATGCGACATTTGCTTTTTCCTTTAGCAAGCATAAACTCTGTCTGATTAGAGCTGGAGATTAATAGCAAGTTAGGCCATGGGATTGGAGATAAGTGTGGCACGAAGGTGACACTTAGTCACAAGTCTGGATGAGAGCGAAAGTATTAACTACACTGTTTGAAATGGGTTCAATACGGGCTGTTTCTTTGCAATGCATTAGTCAGCAGCTCTGCAGAGGCACTGCTTGTGCTTTGGGAGATGCTGAAGGTGCTGCTGGAGGCAGTGTCGCTACACAAAATAGCAAAGGTGTCATGCTGGAGGGAAAGATCTGCAGGCAGCACGGGACAACCAGCTATGCAGACACTCTGCAGGTGACACAGCATGTGTCTGCACGAACGCAGGACTATTTGGGGGCAAGCATGTTATTGCTCCATGGACAGACTTTACCAAGTCTGCCAGGGCATGAAGCCATGAAAGGGGGGCGGCAGCACGGCTCTGAGCACATCTGGGCACAGCTGCACATCACGGGTGCAAGGACAGCGGGACACAAGCGAGCGCGTCGCCACGCTTGGTCTGCGAAGGGCGGCAGGGAGCGCGGTGCGGGCGGCGATAGCAGCGTAGGCAGCCGGACGGAGCCACGCAGGCAGATGGGGACGGCAGTATGGGCAGCTTGTTCTCAGCGGGGTGAAATGAAGAGTTGCTGGGAAGAAAACAAAGCTTGATTTTTGTTGCCAAGGCCTAATGAACAATTTTGAAGTTAAACACTACTCTTAAGGCAAGAGCTGAGTGGGCTGACGTGTCATTCTGGACCTGGAACTTAATCAAAGCATGCAACCCTCTCCTGATGGGCTCTGAGGGGTGCGCTGAAATGCTGCTCGATGGAAAGGTTATAAATGAAAAAAAATCAGAAGAATCTTGAGCATAATCACTTTAGACCTTGGACTGGGCATATGAAGGACACATTCAGAATAGACACAGAACAGAGATTTCTGGCAGTTCAAGTGAAGGGCTAATTTGTGTTTATAACCATCTAAAGGAATTAAACCATACCCACACAATGTCTAGATCAAATTTTGGAGCCTTAATGTACAGTTTCCTCATTTTTGTACCTCACACCAACCAGATTAGTAAACAAAAAATACACTAGGAAGAGTAATCGAATCTTCTCTATACTATTTGTTTATTTTTGCACTTCTCATAGGCAGGTAGTGAAAAATAGATTAGTCTTTTTTTTAACAAGTCTGATGCAGCAGCACAAAGTTGCGGTGTTTGGGGTGAAAGCCTTGTGTTTATACAATACAATAGACCCATGATAACCACGTTGTTATTATTTTTACTGTTTTTTTTTCCCATGAAATCTAAAACTGGGGTCAAATTTGAATAAGCATTTTAGCTTTCCAGCATATGTAATCCTTAAAAATAGAGTTTCCAGCAGAAACCTTAAACAGTTGACTAACTTAAAATGTATAACTATTTTCTCTAGAGCAAAATCTGCAGCTAGTATAAATTGCCCTATCTCCTATAACATCCAAAGTAACTATAGTATTTTTTATCAACAGTATGTATTCCTCCAACTTTAGAGAAGCTACTCACATTCAATAAGCACATGTTAAAGCACTCACAAAACTGAATAAAATCTGCATTGGAATCAAGTAGTGTGTGCAGCTCTGCCTGTATAAAATGATGTGCAGGAAACACTTAAGTTCAGAATAGAGGACCAAAAAGTAGTGAGAAAACAGTGGTCTTGATGGTTTAAATAATATGGCATGACATGAACAAGATTTTATCTCTCAGCCACCAGTCTTGTTCAGTTTTGTATAAGCTGGACTGTAAGTCACCAAACTTGCGGTCTGTAATTCTGTTGCCTATAGCAGACTTACTCGAGGTAAGCTGAGCCAGGTATGAGGAGAATGGGGCAAATCTGTATATTAGCACTGATGACTACTGACTATATGTGCATGGCACATAGACATGTGTCTGCCTCAGGGTCAAAGTCAAAACGTGTTCAAGTATTTACACATGGTTTTGAGCAGGTGGCCTTATCTGGGCCAATTCAGTGTTTGCTTTGGGTAAGACAACTTACTTTCAAATAATTTTTCAGTCAAAGTGATTAGAATTGTTCTATGAAAAACTACGTGCTTTATGCATAGGCATCACTATTCATTTTGGAACATAAGCTAATAGCTTCTCTCTTTTTCTCATCTGTTCTGGTTTCTAGCAGACTGGAGATGTCAGTAGCATCAAAAATGGACTTGCCTGAAGAAATTCAGCATCCATATACCAAATTTTCTGAGTGGAAATTCAAGCTGTTTAAGCTACGATCATTTGAAAAAACACCTTCTGATGACACCCAATGCATAAATAAAGATCAAAGAGAAGAGGTAGCTTCTTCGGACAAAAACATTATAGCACATAAAGATGAAACAATTCCAAGAGAAGAAAAGTTGATTTGGACACAGACAGGCTTAACGGGCCATAGGCAGGCACTTGAGAAAGATGCCAATGACATGAAAACACAAGACAATGAAGCTCATCAGAATAATCTGAAACAACTTTGCCGCATCTGTGGAGCATCACTTAAAACAAATTGCCACAAGAGAAGTCATCCAGTACATGGACCAGTGGACCAAGAAACCCTCTGGCTTCTAAGAAAGAAAGAGAGAAAAGCAACCTCTTGGCCAGATCTTATTGCTAAGGTTTTTAAGATTGATGTGCGAGGGGACGTTGACACCATCCATCCCACTCGATTTTGTCATAACTGCTGGAGTATTATCCATAGAAAGTTCAGTAATGCTCTGTGTGAAGTATATTTCCCTAGGAACACCACAATGGAGTGGCAGCCCCATTCCCGAGATTGTGCCGTGTGCCATCCCACCCGCCGGGGTGTCAAGAGAAAAAGCCAAACGCCCAGTGGAGAGCTCGGCAAGCGGGTGAAGACCGTTGCAGAACGCACTCGAGTAAACAAAGGCCTCATGAACCAAGCACAGCTGAAGAACAAAAACTTAATGAAAGAGATTCTCAGTTGTAGTAAGATACATCTCAGCATCAAGCTCCTTGCAGTTGACTACCCAGTAGATTTCATTAAATCCATTTCTTGCCAGGTTTGTGAGCACATTTTGGCAGATCCAGTGGAAACCACATGTAGACACTTGTTTTGCAGAACTTGCATCCTTAAATGTATCAAAGTTATGGGCAGCTATTGTCCCTCTTGCTGGTATCCTTGCTTTCCTACTGATCTGGTAAGCCCAGTGAAATCCTTCCTCAACATCCTTGATAGCCTGGGAATAAGATGCCCAGTAAAGGAATGCGATGAAGAGATTATGCTCGGCAAATATGGCCAACACCTCTCCAACCACAAGCTGATGAAGGAGCGAGAACTTTACAGTCACATAAATAAAGGTGGCCGACCGAGACAGCATCTTCTGTCTTTGACCAGGAGAGCTCAAAAGCATCGTCTCAGAGAACTGAAATGTCAAGTCAAGGCTTTTGCTGAGAAAGAAGAGGGAGGCGACATAAAGGCTGTATGCATGACTTTGTTCCTGCTGGCTTTAAGGGCAAAAAATGAACACAGACAAGCAGATGAATTGGAAGCTATAATGCAAGGGAGGGGATCTGGACTTCATCCTGCTGTCTGCTTGGCAATCCGAGTCAACACATTTCTTAGCTGTAGCCAATATCATAAAATGTATAGAACAGTAAAAGCTGTCACTGGGAGGCAGATCTTCCAGCCACTGCATGCTCTTCGCACTGCTGAGAAAGCCCTCCTACCTGGTTATCATCCATTTGAGTGGAGACCTCCCTTGAAAAACGTATCCACTAACACAGAAGTGGGTATTATCGATGGACTATCAGGGCTGCCACTCTCAATCGATGACTACCCAGTGGACACAATTGCAAAGAGATTTCGATACGATGCAGCCTTGGTTTCTGCCTTGATGGACATGGAGGAAGACATCTTGGAAGGCATGAAAGCCAAAAAAATTGATGACTATCTACATGGTCCTTTCACTGTGGTAGTAAAAGAGTCCTGTGATGGAATGGGAGATGTCAGCGAGAAGCATGGAAGTGGACCAGCTGTCCCAGAGAAAGCTGTTCGCTTTTCTTTCACAATCATGAACATTGCTGTAGTCCACAGGGACGAAAACATAAGGATCTTTGAGGAGGCAAAGCCCAATTCAGAGCTGTGTTGCAAGCCATTGTGCCTTATGCTGGCTGACGAATCAGATCACGAAACTCTTACAGCAATCCTGAGTCCTCTCATAGCAGAAAGAGAGGCTATGAAAACCAGTGAGCTGCTGCTTGAAATGGGAGGCATCCTGAGAACGTTCAAATTCATCTTTAGGGGTACAGGATACGATGAGAAACTTGTCCGGGAAGTGGAAGGGCTGGAGGCCTCCGGTTCCACTTACATCTGTACTCTTTGTGATGCCACACGCCTGGAGGCATCCCAGAACTTGGTTTTCCACTCCATAACACGGAGCCATGCTGAGAACTTGGAGCGGTATGAAGTATGGAGGTCCAACCCGTATCATGAGTCTGTTGATGAGCTTCGTGACAGAGTGAAGGGTGTTTCAGCCAAACCTTTTATTGAGACCGTTCCCTCCATAGATGCACTGCATTGCGACATTGGCAATGCAACCGAATTCTACAGGATTTTCCAGCTGGAGATAGGCGAAGTTTACAAGAAACCTGATGTGTCAAAAGAGGAGAGGAAGAGATGGCAACTGACTCTTGACAAACACCTCAGGAAGAAGATGAACCTAAAGCCTATGATGAGAATGAGTGGAAATTTTGCCAGAAAGCTCATGTCCAAAGAGACAGTAGAAGCAGTATGTGAATTAATAAAGTGTGAGGAAAGGCATGAAGCCCTAAAAGAACTGATGGACCTTTACCTGAAAATGAAGCCAGTGTGGCGATCTTCATGCCCTGCCAAGGAGTGTCCAGAACTGCTGTGCCAGTATAGCTACAATTCACAGCGTTTTGCTGAGCTCCTGTCTACAAAGTTCAAGTACAGATATGAAGGCAAGATTACAAATTATTTCCACAAAACCCTTGCTCATGTTCCTGAAATCATTGAAAGAGATGGATCCATTGGGGCCTGGGCAAGTGAAGGAAATGAGTCTGGAAACAAACTGTTTAGGAGGTTCCGAAAAATGAATGCCAGACAGTCCAAATGCTATGAAATGGAGGATGTCTTGAAGCATCACTGGCTATATACCTCTAAGTACCTCCAGAAATTCATGAATGCTCATAAAACATTAAAAAGCCAGGGCTTCACCGTTGATCCAGAGGATGGTTTAGGTGACTCCTTACCTCTGGAAAGCTCCTTGGAAAGCAATGATTCAAGGGAATTTTAAATGTAATGAATATTTGGAATTGGGTTCATGATGGGGTCCTCCTGCAAGGGAGCAACTTCTTTTTCAGGCCTGTGGAGTTACAGGGAAACTGAAACTATCGTTTTTGTACTCCCTGTTAAAGGTGCTGAGTGGAGTTTAATTCCCTTCTGTTTGTGGCTTCTGAGAAAGGCAACATAGTGGTGCATTTACTGCATTTACTGTTAGGTGAGGTGAAAGAGGAAACAATTGGGAAGGAAGGGCCTTCCATTAATTGTGATTTTAAAATGTTGGTTTTAATGGGGAAAGCTAAAGTAAAGAAGGTTTAATATAACACGGTATTAGGGAATGAACAGGATGATGGAGAGTTACAATAGTTGCTGAAAAAGCGAGTACAGCTATTCCTTCTGATTGTATGTTATCTACTATTTTACTATTTACTTTTTAAGAGGGCATAATTATTTCATTGATGGTCCTCTGGCTTTAATAAGTAGAGATTCAACAGTGAGACGCTTGTACAATTGTTTGGAGGTGAAGCTCAGTTGTTTATATGAAGCACTGACTCAAGATGCAAACTTTGATCTCACAAGCTTTAAAAAATATTATCATTTAACACTCATATTGGCATACTGCCTAGGAGCAGTTAGTGGTCTCACTATGCTAGTTTGCTATATGAAGATGCAGGAAAGGTAACTAGAATTTTTTAAAGATATTTTTTATTGTAGTCCATGAACTCTAAAATGCAAACCATTTTGTGCTCCTAAATCAGGTTATACAATTTCTTGTACTTACCTCACAACGCAAAGTATATTCAAACTCTGTCGTGCACTTTGTTGTTTGACAAGCATTATAGATTTCTATGGTAACTTCAATATACTATATAGTTTTTACTAGTACAATTTAATTGGGTGAATTCCTGGTGAATTAACTGTGTCTGATACTAAGTTTTTCCTCATCTGGGAGATGTCGCTTACTCTCACTCATTTTCCAGATCTGTAAAATGGGAATGATATTTATTAACCTCAAAGACAGTTTGCATTAAATATTAGTTTAAAAATAATGAACTGCTTTGAAATTATTGAATGCGTGTTTTACATTATTACTGCAATATTTAGATAGCATTCCTCCAAGCATTTTGTGCTGTATGAAATGCACCATCATGTTGGAAGTATTTGCCTTTTCAAAGTGCAATCGCTATACAGCTGAAAGGTACTTAAATCAGATGAGTTTGCACTAGTAATTCTTGTAGATAGTTAATGTAGATTTTTATTAGCCGGCATAGATAAATGAATTTAAAAGTTGACTTGTAAAAAAAATATGAGGTTTGGCCACTAAACTTTTCCTGCACATTTTACCTACATATAGGGGGCAAATCTAGGCTTTGACTCAGAAAAGCATCCAAGCGAAAGCTTAAAATCAAGTGTTTGCATTACGTGAAGTTGAATACACACTTAGGTGCTATTAGGTCAAACTCCACAGCCAAGTTTTGTTTTAAGAGTATTTTAAAATATGAAAGTTATTAATTTAATTTAATCAAGTATTTATAAAATAGTCTCAGGAGTACCTGGCAGACTGGGAGCTATGTTGCAAAATCAATAGCCTTTTAGAATTGCACCTGTAGCTGAGGCATTTTGCTGTCTGGAGAAATACTGTTGAAAGAAGATTAAATGGACAGACCTGAAAGAATCTGTGTTTTTTTTTTTTTCCTTATGATGGGAAAGGAACTGATTTGTAAGTGTGAGTGAAAAACAAACCTATAGTGGTCTGAGACTTTGTGCAGTAGCCTCTGTTTCATGTTATTTACTATGTCTTTGAGAGTCTGATATTTCCTGTTTACAGACAATAAAAAATAGTTATGTGTTAGTAATTGGTATAAATATTAGTCTTATGTCCTTCTTTTGATTATCTTAATTGAAATACTAATTTTTAAAGTCTTCTGAAATTTAGGATTTATGTTTTAACATAGCTTCCTTAAATATAGTGTAATATTAGGTCACAATTTTGGGTTGGAAATAATAATTACTCTTTCCTTAAAGCACATTGTTTTAAACACTGCAGTGTCTTTTGTGTGGTTCACTATGTATGTCTCCATTTACTGAGTGCTTATTTCTAGATTAAATTATTTCTTTCAACTATTTGAATGAAACAAGTACTTCTCATAGAGCATAAATACCAGGCTTACATAAGTATCATTTTTTCTCTAGTAAATGCAGACAACAAGTACAGCTGTTTCCCATGGAGTATAAATATCAGGTATTCACTAAAGTGCATCTTTTAGCAATGAATGCAGACGTGGTTTGCATTTTTGTTTGGCACATAGTTCAACATGCAAAGACTTACATTTTTTTCCCTTTGTATGTCTACCTAGGATAACCTTATATTTTATTCTGGACTCTGCTTAAATAATCTAAGGCCCAGTTTAACCATCCTTACTCAACTCATGGTGATCTTCATTCCAGTTAAGTGGTATATGCAGTTTATGTTGCCTTTGTATAGCAGTGAATTTCAGCCCCAAATAATTCCACTCTATTTCCTGCATTGCACACATGCCACTGAAGTGACAGACCAGACTGTTCACTTCATGCAAGTAACTTCACAGTCTTCACTGACATTTTCAAATTTCAAATTAACTTCAACAAGCTGCTTATGCAAAAACAAGTGATCTTTCAGACTGCCTTCAAAAGGATTGAGTAAATTTTTATCCACAGATGTATGGTTTGTCAAGGCTGCATTTATATTCTGGGGCAACTCATTAGACTTACTAGTATATGGTCTAGGATGTAGGAGTGTGGTGGCATGTGGAACTATTCTTGTCTGAAATTTTATTAAGCCATCAAGATGCATTTCACATTCTACCAGCTATGGATGGAATAGCTGACATAAAAAGCTAATACTATCTTTTTCTTTTCTTTAGACTTGAATCTCTTTAAAGAAAGTTTAATCTTTCTTTTTTCCCTCAGTGTTGACATTTTCCTTAAATCAAGAGACTCTCTGAGTTTTGAACTCATTAAAACAAACAGCATTGAAACACCAGGCACCTGCAAGTGAAGCTTTGGTAAACAAGAAATAAAATACCAATGCTGTATGCATACAGGCATGCCGAGGAAGGCCTGCGAATTCTGACTGCAGACAAGCACATAATTTGTTTCTTCACTTTACTGTTAAGCTTTCGTATTTTGAAGAGGCTTTAGAAAAGTGGATATGCTTTAATTCATTTTAGTCTTGTAACCCTTCACATCTCCCTTTTAATTTAATACTTGGTACAAAACCTGTAGTATTTCATAGAGAATAATTTTCTTGTTTTGAAACTGTATGGAACTGTATTTTTATACAATTATATTTCGCATCTTGTTTTGTTTGGTTTTATTCAAGGCCTTCATATTGTGAATTGCTGAGTTACAAAAAGATGTGGACTATGTCAGAAGCTGTGATTCTGGTCTCACTTTTTTTCTCCTTACAAGAATATTTCTACTGCTTGTAAACAAATCAGCCTTGACTTTCAGTCAGGTAGTTCAGAAGCAGATTCTGGATATTTACAGCACCCTGATTTCTGACTTGACTGAGCTTTGTTTGTTGTGTCACCGCACTCCTTCATATTTTTTTTTCTTATTATGTAACAGTTTCTGTATTCATAAAATATATTTAAAATAAAGGTCTTGTAAATATTTAAATTCCTGGATTTGTGTTTCTTATCTTTTTTTTTTTTAACTATGCACATAATTTCATGCTAACAGTCTTGCTGCTTTTCAATTTAGATGATTGAAATTTGTGGCTGCTTTTCAAGTTTAAATTGTTCTAATACCCACAGACTACAGTCATGATGCGACACCCATTCTGGAAGCAACTGTTTTAACACAAATGCAGGTTACTCTGTGCACCCCCACAGCCCCTTTGGCATCTTGCTGCCTAGGCAACAGTCTGATACAAAGCTAAAACACCTTTAAAAACAGGTTTCTTTACTCTGTAAATTCCTTTTGTTTCATTCAGAAATATCATCCTTGTGTTTCTTTAAAATGAACCTGGCACTGTTATATTCAGATGCTTAAATTAAGTCTCATTATTGGCTTCTGTGCATGCTCTGCATCAAATTTTGGCTTCTCATCACTGACTTCAAAGTTAGCTGCAAAAATGTCCAATCCACCTTTTAGTTAACAATCTCTAATTTCCATTTTTTCCATTTAAGAAAAACTTTCTTCCATGCAATGATATCTCACGGTCAAAAAAATTATGTAAACCAACTAGTTTGGATGGAATTAATGATGAGTGAACTAAGCATTTAGATGATTACCTACCTGATTTCCTTATGCAATCAGGTAATTAGACATCTAAATTCTAGACTTTATATTGCTTGCTAATTCTTTCAGCTGACCTTGAATAAAAAATGTTGGATGAAAAACAGAGAACCTACATAAACCAAAAAGCAAGTCCTGGAGAGTTTCCAGGTAAATTAAGATGTTTTAATTCCTTTACTAGAAAAATCTTAATAAATGGCTGAATTTCACTTCCTAGGTACTCTTATTAAAATTAAAATTAGAATCAGATGAAGACTAATAAGGCCTACCACCGCTCTTACTCAGATTACTGTCTCAGGTGACTGAATACACCATGATTTTCAAGTGGTCAGCCACCCGCACTCTTAACAGTGTGGGTCCTTTTTTACCTTCTGCATCAAGCTGAATTTGTGTTTCTTACACAGCAAATTATAAAGGATATGAATTACAATTTTTGGCAGCAGCCTCAGCAGAGAGATCAGGAGGTGAAATAGTTGTATTTTCAATGCCTAGTTCTGCCTCTAAAGATGGGACTTGTGAGCCTGGATTCAATCTTTCCCTTTTGCTGTGAGCTCCCAGCTGTATTATTTCCACTCCTTTCAATGCTCCATTGGTGCAGTGAGTCACACTGAGCCATGCCACATGGTTTAGTGCTACCACTAAAGCTTGGGCTGTGCCCTTCCTGTAGAATAACCTGGTACTTCAGGATCCAAGCACTTCTCACTAGCAATAAATTCTCTCAAAACCTGCTAATGACAACATACAGTCCCTAAAATATGACTGGGAACTGAGATGATGCTCATTGTATGTCCAAAACACCTGGGCCAGATAAAAATGATTTTCTTTTGCACTCAAATAAGCAGTATTATCACAAATTAATTATTTTCTTCAATCTTTCAAATGGTATGAAAATGTCATACACTTTATTACAGACTGATGATTATCTATCTCTTTATGTTTCAATCCTTTGGAACATTATATTTTATTCTGTTTGTGGCCACCTCCCCATTGACTATAGTCTCTGAAGTGTGATTTAATGCTTGTTAAGCTGCTGAGGCTGGGACATGACTTGACTAAGCAATTTCTCTCTCCTCCTGAAGTAAAACATATGTTTAAAAAAGGCACAGTCCAATGCACAACATACTAACGCCATGGACTTGAGCAGGAGCATGGAAAGTCAAACCGTGAACTGCTCTTTTAAGGAACCTTAACATAAAGGACAACAAGCTGGCTGCGAATCTGTGGTGGCTGCAAATATTCTGGTGCTTGGCAAATGCTCAGCTTTCGACTCAGGGAACCACTGACGCTCCAAGCTTCCGTCTAGAAATTTGAGATTGGGATTCTTTTAACAATATTGTGACCACAACACCAATATCTGAACCACTAGCCCTTATCTCATGTCACTTTTGTTACTCTAGTGTTGAGCTTTTCCATTGGAAAACGTTTCCATCCTTCTGTCTGTCTGTGCTAATAGTGCTTTAGCTGCGTAAGACACATGACTAATCTATCTAGTTTCACCGGGGTGAAGGGACTTTACATGGGTGTGTTCTTCATCCCTCGGAAAACCATATAGCACTAGACTCAAATAAAATAGCATGACAGAGGGAACTTGAGGCTGGCGTTGAAATCATAGCAATATTAAATTGTTGAGAGAGAAGTCAAGATGACATTCTTCCCACTTATAAGTGTTGCTCAAATTATAACCTTTCTCAGCATGTGAAAAGGTTTGGAACTGAAACTTTCTAATGTAGATATTAATTTTCCTCTACTGTTTCCTTGTATTGCAAATATTTTAAGGGGACACAGTAGTGCACATACACATCTGTGATTACAGGAACATTTAGCTTCACATGCTGCTTGGCAAAGGAGTAGCTGCTCAGTGCCTTCACATACGGATCAGATTGCTGATGGTTGATCCTGGTGTTTTTCTTTTTTATTCAGGAGTCTAGCATGAGAGCTAGACTGTGAATACTGAGCTGTTATTGTAGTCTCACAAATGTGGAGCTGATGGTATTGATTTTTTGAAAAGATGTTTGAAGCAGTAATAAAAATAAAAAATAAAGTCAAGGATGATGGGGCTTTACAAAGAGCCAATAAAATATCCACGAGAAAGTTAGTAAGCTCTTGGGCTATTCAACCTTGCCAATGTCCTTTTCAGTCTGATTCCAATCTTGTCTTGTGCTTTTAGCAGTCAACTGCATTTGTTTCCACCCCTCACAGCGCCCCACCGGCTCAGTGAGTCACTTGGAGCCACGGCACACACTTTGAGACGTTCACGCTCCACAGTCACCCTAGGGGAGCAGGGGAAGAAATGTGTAGCAGAGGACCGAAGTAAGTGACAAAAGTCCTGCTCATCAGAAGGAACTTCTGAAGTCACTGGGAATTCACAGCATGAAGAAGCTGTCTTTGGGAATTCACAGGATGGAGAAGCTGTGAAGCCAGGTCCCTCATCAGAGCTGGGATGGACCGCCCAAGCTCACATGCTGCCTTTTCACACGCTTTTGTGCTTATAGCATTTGATTTACCCCATGAATAGGTGAAAAAAATGCAAAGTCATTTTTATTAAAAACTTTATTAGCTTACTTCTAGCAAACAAACATGAGGTATTTTTTGAGCATAGTGGTTTGAAATATCAATTTGATTTTTGTTATAAGAAAATATATTCCACATCTCTAACCAACATTGACATATAATCATTTTGTAGCTCTTAAAATCAAAAAGTAATTATCCAGAATTAAATGATCCATATGTAAGGTTTCCATAATGGAAGTCCCTTAAGAAAACTGGCCCTCAGTATCTAGATATTTCATTATTTCTGATACCAGGAACTTAAAACCACTCTTTAGTTTAAAATGCCCTGTAGGAGGGTTCCTATCTTCATTTTTAGATCTGGATGTTACTAAAATGTGCATAAGAAACAAAAGAAATTCCTGAGCTTTGGAATTCACCTGAAATATCAAGAAAATTAAAATCAACTAAAAAGATCTCTAGGAGTCCTAACATCCATTCTACTGGAACCTGTACTAACTGTCTTTGACAGTGATTTCTCTTCTTCCCAGGCAAACATAAATCAGTGATTTAAATCTATTCAAATAACCTCCGGAGAAAGGATTTTTTCACTGGTGTAAACTTCATGGCTTTCTTCTTGCGCAGTGGTTTCATGGGTTGTTTTTTCAGTTGCCCCATCTTCTTGGGAGTTTGGAGCCCTTTGTTTAGGTCAGCGTGCTCATTGCAGAAGTACTTGACGTTTGCTTCTGAGAGACGCAAGAGCATGGTCTCTGACAGGTCCATGCATTGCGCGTGGACCCAGTGGCCATCCCCACTGGAACACAGGATCATTGCGGGCTTGTTGAGTTCTGTTGAATAGAAAGGGACCCAGGTGTTAATGTCAACACTGCAATGGGCAGAGCAGGTGATCCAGTAGCCCGTTTCTGACTCATCTTCTTCATCATCTTCATTGTAAGTGTCATCAACATCAAAGCTATTGGCTTCAGCGCTAAAACAAAACTCTTCTGAATCTTCAAAGGGAGTAGAGTCTCCTGGGTCTTCAGTAGATGTCTGACTGCAAGTTTGGGCTGTCAGTTCTTCCTCCTCATCCTCTTCTGCTTCTTTGCATCTCAAAATGTAGAAGTAGTTTGCATCTGAGATCATCTGTTTGTTGTCCCCTGGAATGCCCAGCAATACAGACCCTTTGCCCATATCGCAGCCAAACCACATCCGGCAGTGTTTAATATCTGGGGTCCAGAGTGGGCTTTCCCTTTCAACAATCTCTATGTTGTTATCTTCTAAAACTAGGGTGTTACACACCAACCTTTTCTGGTTTTCAGACTGATAGCCCCCGACAAGGACAAACTCTGTATCACCAGTTTGAGTCACAACAGCACTCGACACAGATATTCCTCCTGGCAAGACGGTGCAAGTCACAGCTGGGCTGCCCAATGGGAGATCAACCTTTAGCTTGTATAAGCTGGGGGGCCTGATATTATTTTGAAGCGAATGACCGCCCAAAATATAGATCGTATCATTTCTGGCAACTGAGACATGGAACGAAAGTCCATCCTGAAGCTCTGGAAGTATGTATGATGTACAGCATCCAAACTCAAAGTCAACCAGAAACACAGATGGGGAACAGTCAACCACACTATTCCATTTTTCAGTGGTTCTTTGTCCAAGAGGAACATATGATCTACCTCCAAAAATAACGCTCATGCTCTTACCTCGGCTTTGAACTACATTAATTGTATGCCCATATCTGGCTTCAGGGACATCACCAGCCAGATCTTTCTCAATGCATTTAAAAGTGGATTTCTTGCTGCTTTTGCTTATGAGACTCATTATGTAAATCTTATCAGAAAGATCATTGTTAGGGGTTTTCCCACCATGAATGATATACTGGTGATTATCAGACTCTGTGTCGCCTCTGTATGTGCAAATAGCAGGGTAGCGGAGAGGGGGAAGATAACAGGAGTCCTTGGAGAAGATTGCCGGTTTCATTTTGAGTTCATCCTGTTTTATATCGAGGAGGAAGACACCAGTGGGACAGGATCTCTTTGGCCATCCTTTCTGCCCAAAAAAGTAGACATGCCCATCAAAATTCAGCAGGGAAAAGCCTGGCTGAAGCAAGGATGAGTTACTGACAGATGACACCATCTGCAAGGACATTACACCTGGCGGCTGGGTCATATTATGATCAGTGTCTGCAAAAGAAACACATGAAACATCCTTTAAAAACTATGAGAGAATTTAAATTGACAGCAGACTGGCTGTGTTTTCTTGAGTAGCTTGTATCAAGTTGGCAGCTCAGTTCTCCTGTCTGTTAAATGGGAATATTGATACTTATCAAGCTTTGTAAGGCAGCCAGAGGCCTAGAAAAAGTGTCTTCTACCACTTAAGTTATAAACAAAGTGAGAGTTGTTCTTCAGCTCTGGGGAATATTGTAAAAATTCAAGATTGCTGGGTTTGAAGGAGAAAACCCTTTGTGGCGGGCATCCCTTACGGCTGCTGTGCCAGTGGCAACCTGCAGCATAGCAGGAAGGAAAGATAAATGCCCAGGAAAGAGGAAACTTGCAAAATGTTCCCAGAAATCATGCTTTTGTGAGTGCCTTTTTCCTGCTTTATTTATTTATTTATTTGCTGTCTTTCTTACTGTCTTTCCAAACAAGAGGGCAAGACGCACGCTCCCGTGCGGTACACCCAGAGGCTGCTGCCAACTTGCTGCTCCGTGACAGCTCTGAGGAGGTGCTCACAGCACTTACTTGGCTTGTTTTAGAAGGAAAAAAAAAAGTGAAAAAGAAGGCAATAATAAGAGGGGAAATAATAAGAGAGAGGAGGAGAGGAGACAAGCGCGGCTCTCCTGAGCCCGCCGCCGAGCTCGGGGCGCAGCCGGGCCCGCGGCCGGCCCTAGGCCTCGCCGGCTCCATGGCAACGGCGGCCGCGGGGCCTTGTGGGGCCGGTAGTCCTAGTGCTAGTGCTGGTGCTCCGGGCGGGCCGGGCCCGGCGCGGAGGTGAGCAAGGCCGGGACCCGGGGCCCGGGGCCGGGGGGGCGCGGGCAGGAGCGGCGTGGC
>VWPW01026060.1:0-114617 GCA_013389825.1 Crypturellus undulatus | reverse complement strand
CCGCGGCCCGTGCGGGGCGGCCGCGGGGTTGCAACCCGAGCGAGCAGGGGGTGCGCGGGGCGCGCGGGTAGCCGCGGCCGCCGTTTGGACGGGGCGGTTGCCGCGGGGTCGGCGCTGCTGCCCGCTCTCCCGTAGCTCGGGGTGACAGATGGGAATCTCAGGCAGTGCCAGTTTGGCACGGAACAGCTGGGATGCTCTGCAGTGAGCCGGTGCACAGGCAGTGCGCGCAGCTCAGCCCACCGGCAGCTCCTCTGGGTGCCCCGGCTTATGCACGAGGCTCATCAGGCACGCACCAGATCTCTGTATCCGGATTTTACCCAGAGGGATAGACTTGGTAACAAGTGCTAGAATGAGAGAGGAGGATAATTCAGGAAGGTTACAGGGGAATGGCCCCTGTGAACAGCAGGAGGAAAGGGAAAGGGAACCTGGAAAAGCCTGTGCAGGGAAAGAGAAATGACTTGGTTGTGGTGCAGCAGCGGAGAGAAGGCCAAAGGCAAGAAATGAAGATGGATAAATAAACATGGGTGGAGTAATAAAAAACAACTGTCAGTTACGGTGACCTCAGTTGTGCTACATCATATCAGCTCTTTTTATGAAAGACGGAGCTGCAAGGATCATACACATAAGTGAGAATCACAGTCTAAATTTAACAAGGATACATTATCTAACCCCTGCATTTCAGAAGCAGAGATCTGAGCTAGAAGTTAAATGAGAGAAGGAAGCTTAGCATTCTACCCTGTTTTCTTAAAACTAAGCTAAGGATTCTGAGTGCTTTTTTAATTAGCAGTTGTCTGTACAGCAAAAAGACAATTACAATGACGGCAGATTTAGATAGTTTTGATGGGAGAGCTACTTACAGGAGGATCAAACGAAGAGAGAAGAAGCTTCTAAGTGCACTAGCTGATATGATTTGAAATGCCTTGTAGTGATTAGTATAGAAACAGATGGGCATATTTAAAATCATGATGGGGAAGGGATTATTTTAGAAACTGGCTTACCAGTATGGCAGCTCATACGTCTCTGTCTTTTTATAAATCTTCACTAGAAATTAAAGGATGAATGGTTTTTAGCAACAAAGAGTAGATTTAGGAGCCTAAACATCAGGTGTCATTTCAGACACTGCCTTGTCTTCCAGCTGCTGCTAAGGCAGGCTGCAAATCTCCCACAGGACCTGTGTCCTAGGTCCTAGACTACCTAGGATTGGTAAAATGTCCATAGGTACCTATGTTTAGGTACTGAGGGACTCCCAAAGTGTGTTTCCAACTTACTGTTCTCTTTGATCTTATGCAGTAATTGTTTGGCCCTCAGTGTTTTGTGCCTTTTCCTTGATTAGACCACAAAAGCATTTTAAATGGGAAAACAGAGAATAATCAATATTGTTGTTTAAACTGACTTTTCATATTACTATTTATTTTGTGAACATTAAAAAATACCATATTCATGACAATTTTACACTGCTGGAATGCTACTGTATAGTATATGATTTGATCTTATGAACTATAGCAAACCAAGAGTACCTTTCAGTTAAAAAATATGCTATTGGAACAACTCTGATTAGGTACTCTAAGTAAATGGATTACAAGATAACATGGAGTCTTATAAATGCTCCTTGCTGTCCATCAAATTCTGTCAGCAGTCAGCAGTTACGTGTAACTTGGCATGAACACATTGTGGAATTAAATTTATTTTGCAATATTATATATATTTTTTTCTTTTTCTCTGATTGCTCTGCAGGATATCTTTCTACAAAAGCAAAAGAGCATACCTCTGAAAAGCAGCTCCGAAATTCTTCACAATCAAAATCCTATCCGACACCTGAAGAGCTTTGAAGTTCTCCATGAAAAGAGTTAAGAAAGAAAGTTTTTGTATAGTATTCCTCAAAACATTTGCTAAGTTTGCTCAAGTTTGTTTTGAGCAAAACAGTAAGTTAGACGTACCTGGCTGAAAGAGGGTTTTTGCGTCCTCCAAAATCTTTCTATGTAATTGGAATTCAAATGTGAGCACTTTGAGGAATCTTCTCTGACTGCACAGGGGGTTTGTGGAATAGAGAGGCCTGCCTGATGCAGGGGAATCTATCTGCTTAATTTGCAGATGTACTCCTGGGAACTCAGTCTGCTGTGGCTAACTGGCTGCAACCGTTTTTGTTTTTCTTTCCTCTCTTGCCTTCAGATGGCATAACAAGGAACCTGCCACTGTCTTTAGAAGATTTAACTCTTTGAGGTAGACCCAGACAAGAGTGAAAGTATATGTCTGTTACTTAGATTGTAAATGCTTTGCAGCTTGAACTCCTTTTTATTTTATTTCTACTCATTGGTAAACTTGGCAAGCTCTCGATCTTTTTAGTTTTGATTTTTTCAGTGCCACTGTAATAAAAAAAAAAAGTAATTTTTGAGTTCAAAGAAAGCATAATTCCAATATCTAGTAAAGAAAAATAAACCCATGTGTTATGGATTGCTGTACTGCTTTCCCAGAAATTCTCACTGATAAGTAGATTGTGACATTGAAATAGAGCAAAGGAAATGACAAATGCATGCAACCCAATGAGTAAAGACTGAATAAAACTCTAATCCAAAGTCCACTGAAGTCATTAGAAATGTTTTTTTTTTCTCCCTACTTCAATAGCCTTCTGATCAGACCTGAAAAGAATAGTAATACTTTCCACCTTTCTGTGGCATTTTTCATCAGTTTCACAGAGCTTATTTCCAACAAAAATAATTAGACTCCTAAGTCCTCTGGGAACTTATCCTGTTGACAGCTAGCAGTGCAGGGCACAGAGGATAATTCACTTGCATTACATAACGCAGCAAATAAATGGAAGAAGCTGGAAAACAACTTGCTTTTCATAGCTCCCTGGTTTTGGTGTTCTGGCCTTACTTCACCTATCCCTGAATTACAACATCTGCTGTGTAGTATTTTAGAAAGATCTCATCTTCCATTTGAAACTGCACTGAGAATATAAATAAGGAGATATAGAAATAAAATTTGATTAGTAAAGGAAAGCAATCATACCAAACGTTTGTGGAAATTGTCTTGAGACCTTTAAAAACTGTAATGTCGATTGGATGTGGTGATGTGTCTCACGTGAAATACAATAGCTCCAAGGCACTGTGTCCTATAATATTCATATGGGCCTATTACTTTATAACTGATACAAGGACAAGAGTAGACTCTATTTACAGTGTTCAGAGCTAAAGAACTTCCATCAAATTTAAGGATGTTCAGATCAGATTTATTTCCATTTCTAGTAGTGCCTAGATGATATTTGGCAGCTTCCTATCCAAGTGCTTGACATAGTCTGATCCTTGTTAGAGTGTCTGATCAAAGGATCTGCTGGCCGAAGATGCAGAAAGGTTTAAAAGAAAAAAATCTCCCCCTTGTGTCTCATTTAATATTTTATATTTGTTTTATTCTTCTGCCAGTTAACATGTCTTATCTTTAGAAATTCTTTTTCCAATTGCTTCAGATGAGAGGACAGAAAAATTAAAGTTTGTTGGCAATAGCATGTCAGTTTTAGATGAGGAAATGGTCTGTCCAAGCTGGTCTCCAATAACTGTCAGTGACAAACTGCTTTGGAGGAGCTGCAGTGAGTAGCTTTGGAATAAATCTACGAGGCAGAAAAATCATGTTCAGAGCTGCCCAGTTTATAGCAATAACACCTAGGATTTGCATCCTGAATTTATTTGGCAGTGAACCCATGCAAAAATGTATAAATAGGTAGACTTTTTTCTTTACAAATTATATTTTAATAACATTGACATAGGTAATCTGTTTCCAAGAGATTGCTCACTGTCATGGAAATGCTTTGTCTCGCTTGATTTTCTTCTGTAGTTAATTACTAAAAATAATATGTGTTTTACATTTTCTTCATTGAAAATCATTCCAAATTGCATTCAGATATTTCCAGGCTTTTCAGCATATTTGCTGCCAGTAAAGCAGAGTCATCTCTGAGATAAAACTTAGCTGGCTCACAGCAGATTGCAGTAACACATTCCAGTTAGGCAGAGAGAAGGAAGGCCACCTTGTTTGTTTGCCTAAGTTTAGCCAGCCAGAATGTAAATGTTCTGCTGGAAATTTAGCCAAGATCTACAGGCTGAAACCTGTGAAATATGGCACAGGGAGTCCTAAAGCCTTCAATTTTCTATCTCGTCTTAAAACATCAGTATACAATTTTTAACGTGAGTGACCATGGTTTTTTTTGGAGGCCTCATCTAAAACAGCTGATTAAATCCAGCTATACTTTGACTGTACAATCCAGGAAGATCACAGTCCAGGGAACAGTGGCTACTGTATTCCAGAACTGTGTTTGGTGCATGGGAAATATTACCCTTGTTGTAGGCCACCGGGAGGTCTTTAAAGTGAGCAGTACACTTGAAGCAAGTGGAAAATCATGAAAAACAACTGTCTGATCACGCACAGGACTGAGATAATAGCACCAAAATCAAGCAGGATCAATTGATGCCCGTGGATATATCGCTTAAAAGCCCATGCTAGTTGCAGATGAAAGGCATATGGTTTTGACCATCGCAAAGGTCAGCTTTGAGGTGCAGTAATGCACTTATCTGAGCAGATGCAGCTCCTATTCAGGCAGATTGGTGTTGCACTAAATGTGTGGCCTCAAGTGCTGAAGGCAGCAACAACCATCCAGTTGATTTAAACAGGACTGGAATTAGGCCTTTAGCCATCGCAGATCACGGTGAATTGAGAGATGCTGCAAGAAATATCACTTGAAAATGTTGTCCTTTGTAATTGAAACATCTTTTGTTTTTCTTTGTTCCCATAGTTCAGTTGACCCACACCTGCTCATGACTGGAGCTTTCTACTTCAAGGTTAGCTTTGGGAGCTGCTGTCAAGTTGCAGGTGGTGGGTGAGACAGGGAAAGGAGAGAAGTAGGGCAGGACTGTAGAGCAGGGAGGCTTTGCTTTTGCAGCTGTGGCTTTGCACATGTCAGGGTGACAAGTGGCAGTGCTGCCAGGAGAATTACCTGCTTGCCAGAAGTTGCCTGTCTGTCTGCATTGTCTCACAGGGTACAATTAATCCTCATTCAAGGTGCTCCCCAGCTAGCTCCTTTTACTTCGTCCACTTCCAGGTGCCATCCTGGGGTGTTTGTTAAGATATGGGAGCACAGTCCATACTCAGTAAAAACATATACCAGACAGGCTTCCCCTTAGTTTGAGTCCCAGCTGTGCATGGCCTCCTTTCCCCGTGGTGGCTGAAGAGCTGCCAGTAGCAGCTGCAGCGCTAATGCAGGTATGTGTGCCCTGGTAGCAGCTGCTTCTGCTAACGTGGAAGAAACACGCGTTGGGGGCCATTTGCAAGCTGTGTTGGTGTGTGATGAAGAGCTGCTTTCAGAGTTGCATAAACAGATACAACCTGCTCCCAAAAAAGGCAATCCTGCATCTCTACAGTGCTTCTACTGCATGTTCCCACTGAGCATCAGAAAACACATGCATATATTTGCTCAGTTTAATTTCAGTTTTTAGGTGGGTTGTTATTTTATCTGGCCACAAGGGAAGGGAATTGATTGCTATGGGATGGAGAGGGAAAGATGGTCGTGCTGCCCATTTCAGGAGCAGATGGCACTTAGGCAGGCTTAAAATGATTTTGACTCCACAATCTTTGGATGCAAATTTACCTCTTTTGCACAGAAGTATGATACTACTTCATTTTTTTAAATTGCTGTAATATTGTAGAAAATACTCATCCAGCATCTTCTTGACTCACTGATATGTTAAATGCTGGTAAGATAACCAAAGACAGAAATAAGATTTCTTCCAGAACTTTTCCTGCAGAAACACTCATCCCTGCTCTTCAGGCCGAGTTTACTTTAGTTGATAACAATCTAGGACCTAGGACACTCCCTGGTAGTTCTGCATTTGTCTATTGTCTTGAGCAAGTTATAGAGAAATACATTGGTATATACATTGATGGATCAAATGATAGATGGGATGATACTTTTGGTATTGCTGCCTGGTGGGCAATTGGGATGCTGTTTTTAAGAGAGAGCCTGTTACCTGGCTCTTGGATTGTGTCAGACAGGCGACTGTAATGTCCTCAGTCACAGCGTCCTTTCTCACCAACCCCTGCAGGGTGGTGAATCTTGGTATTTGGTACCTTAAGAGCTTATTGCATTCCTAAGACTTGCCTATCGCCAAGCCGCATTGCTCAAGAGGTCACCCCACTGAGGTATTTCCTCATTGCCTTCCCTCGCCCTCCGCCTCACTGGCGATAACAACTTCCCTTCCCTTCTGCTGCCGAACCTGCCCCGCTGAAAGAGCCCTTGCTTTGAAGGGGTTGCTCGTTCAGACCAAAGCACTAAAACTCTAAGGACGAGAGGAGTTAAAGAAGTGTTTGTTGCTAGTTTGGTATTGTGGGTTGTAAGATAGGGTTCCTTTTATGTGATGTTAGTTAGATCTGAGATGTTAAAGGCTCCTTTGAAAAAAGTATCTGTGACAGATAGAGTCACTGTAGCAGCTGTGCAGGGAAAAGGATGAGGCATTGTCCAGTGCTAGCACAGTGTAAGGTGTCACACGAATGGAGCTGTGCTGAATCTAATTTATACAGACATAGGTTACAAAAATCCTGAGAACATCAGGTGTATTAAGTCTTTAACATCTTTAACATGCACTGCACAGTGTTTGCACATCAGCACATACACTGATCTAAAATAAATAAATAAGTATTTCTGAAGAACCTTAGCTTTATTGAGAATGACTTTTAATAGAACAAGTTCATAGTATGGAAACCTATGCCAGAATTCTTAGTATGTTTTTTTTTATGAATACTACTACTATGTAAGATTTTAGTGAGTTTGCAGAGATGGGCAGCTCACTGTTCTTTCAGTTTAAAAATTCAAAACTGTGATTTTGCTTTCATTACCTATATTCTAGTTAAATGAAACATAATAAAGCACTCAAAAATGCAGTGTAAACAGGAAGCTGATGTTCCACCACATTTTTCATTGTGTAATAGAATTAATAACTGTGTAATTGAAATCATGCTAATACTCAGTTGACCTGCCTCTGTGATTCACTGCAGAGATTTCTGATCTGGCTTAAACTGCTGGGAAGATGACTGCATTTTGGGAAATAAAATTGATTTTGCACAATCTGCTGATGATCAGCAAGGCTTAATGAATGATCGCCTCAAGAAACCTCATTATAGTAATTTGGATGGATGAGCAGGATTTAAATGCAAAAAGCAGTGTAGTTGCTACTTGAATGCATCATTTAGTGATATTTGACTCTCAAACTCTTCAGAGCTAACACAGGGGAAGGATCAGATATCCCTGCTTGCTGTTCTTGAAACCTCTGAGTTACTTTGATACCTCTTGGGAGAAGGAAGGTAAGTTCTTGATTTCAGTGATAGTTACTCCCTAGAAGAACAAGACAGTCATTTAATTCTTACAGGTTTGATTGTGTCCAGTTCACAGGTTAGGGGTGATTTTTAATCCACTATTATAAATGAAAGGAACCTAGATTTTTTCCTTTCTGTAAAAGTTCAAAGAAGTCATTGCCTTGATGCTGTGAACTAGATGATTGCTGCAGTCTTTTATTTTCATGGAGCTCTTTAGCAAAGGCTCCTGGTCAGCCTGCTTTCAGGAGATCATGACACAAAGCTTTTCAGCAGCTGACACAGTACAGTGTTCACTTAATGTAGGCTCAGGGATAAAGTAGATGGGGAAACAGCAGAAAATCAAGTTGGAAAGAAAATCAAAAATGCAGAAAACCTTGAAATGCTGAGATAAGTTGCTGATCACATCTCTAGTACCATACAGCCTAAACATATGTTCAGTTTAGGAATAGTGGATGTTCTCCAAATACCAATCTCTGTGCTTGCTTTCATCTAAAGTCAACAAAATGGCACCCTGCAATTCTTCAAAGTAATTGAGAACAGTTGGGACATGTAGTTCTAGCTGTCCGTCTCTCCTTTCCATTGTGTGAGTAAATGGATGCTAGTCTGATAGAAACTAAGCCTTCTTTAGGATCTATTGGTTCTTCCTATCTGTGGTCTCCAGAATTCTGCAGAGGTAAATCAGAGCATTATGGCAGTACAAGAGAAGGTTAGGTCTGTGCTGGACCATCAGTCCTTCAGTTGCAGTAGCGATGAATGAGCAGACTGATACCCGTAACACAATTTTGGTTTATTTCTCCCTTCTTTTCCAATTTAGGATATATCAAAGAATGAATAGTTAAGTGAACTCATGTTTCAATGCATTCTTTGTGCTTTTCAGAGCAAAAATTAAGGGAATGTGGCATACAGGTTGTATGTTATTTTATTTTCTTTACCGAGATGCCTTGATATATTAGTATCTACCTTGTATTAGTGTCAGCCTGCAATAACTGTATTGACTGTAGGGCAGCTGCTCAGTGTAGAGTGCTTTGACTTGGATAAAAATTTTGTTCTTTCCTTTGCAAAAAATTGCCAGTCTTGAGAAAGTGATCTTTGTCTGTGCTTGGAAACCTGGGGAATTTTCTCAGCTATTTTTAAAACATAGCACTGGAAGTTTCCCCCAATGCGTATATTTTGAAATGCATGCTAGGGGGAAGTATATAGGCTCAGGGAAATATATTAATATAAAACCTTTGGGATAACTTCCTCTTTAAAGTACGTCATGAGATTTCAGATATTAAATATTGGATTATATTCTAAGGGCATCCAGTACTGTTTTTTTATGAGGCTGATGTTCAGGATTTTACACATGTAGTTTGTCTACACTTTGTCAAGTTGAATTCAGCACTGCAGTTCCTAGCTAATTGTAAGAAGTCAAAATATGGTGTTTTTCCAAAATGCACACCCCCCTGCACTTAACCAGAAGAGGATGTTAAAACCTGAAGTGAAGTTTCCTAAATTCTGCAGAAAATAGAAGCTGGGCAGCTGAGTGAAAATTCAGCTGAAACGTTTTGCTAAAACTTTAATCTGGGCACTAATTCTCAAACTGATGCTCAGGTGGCTGTAAAACATAGCATTCACTGAGAAAGCTGGTGTTGTGTTTGGTTAATGATGCAAATATTGCCCCAAATTGCTTATCAATTTTCTAGCCTACTAGAACATTTTAGAGTAAGGGAACCTAAGCTGTATTGGCAGCCCTCCTCTGATTTGTTATTAAGTCATTTAAACTCTCTGTAACTCAATTATAGATGAGAAAACTGAGAATAATATTTGTTTGCTCTTCCTCACAGGACTACTGTGTTGTTTCAGTAGTGTTTACGAAAGACTTGGAGAGCCTACGTGCCAGGTGCCAAAGAAAAACAAAAGGTTGCTATTACCATTAGTCTTGGTTAAATATATGGAGATATATATGTTTTTTCCTTTGATGGTGGGCTTACCAGTCACTAAAGTCATTCATATAATGAAATGTACCTCAAACAGTGCTTGTGGTAACTGCACAGTAATGAGGAATAGGAGGGCATTGCTTCCCTCTGAAACAACGATAATTTGCACAAAACACTCTGAGTGTCTACTAAATGATATTTTGCTTGGTCATTCCACACAATACTGGCCTGTTTTTAGTAAAACATTAAAAAACTTTTAAAGCATTAGGGCATGTGGGTGTGCACGTTTTTATATCTTCAGAATATGAGCCTTCTTTATGAGCTGGCAGTCCAGCAGAATTAGTTTGACATTGGAAATCATGCTTTCTTTTCCTGCTAGAGTCTGAACGTTTCTTGATCGATCTTACTTCTTAACTAAGCTTGACAGTCCTTTCTTAGTGTAGCTGATCTGCAGTTTTGCTGAGGAATTAAGCTTTCATTCCCAAAAGACACTTTTTAATGCTGTGATAAATCAAGTCAAGAAACATGAGGACACATGAAAAGCAACCCCCAAGTGTATAAAGCATTCTTGTGCCATTATCATGATTAATGTGTGCAACTTGTCATTTACATATTTTTAGTTAATCTACCACTGTGTGAGAGACACTTGTATTTTAATGTTGTGCCAGTTATGTGTACTCATGCCCTGGCCTGAGTTTTCCACTTCCAGGAGCCTGGCTTTATATATATATGAAAAATCAGTAATGCTATGAACATAACAATGTTAACAACGGCGTTTACACTGCTTTTACAAGTGCTGGGCAACGTTAACTTCAGCATACTTCACTGACAGCTCTTTCAGGGCCATTACTTCCCTTATAGTATCCTGAAGTAATTAAGATCAACTGGAAAGCTGTTGCTGACTGAGGGAAGAGTGGAGCTTTCCAGTGAAGAAAAGCATCCACAGTGTTCCTTCAGCTCTCAACATGTATTCCCTTGGCAAGATGGGATCTACACTTTCCTCTGCAACTGCTGAATTCCATCATACCCTCTGTCCCATGGGCTATATCAGTGCGTACACACGTCAGCATGATTTAATGTGTCCCTCCACAATCTGGGTTTAGTGGCTTTGATGGTAGAGTGAACAGTGCACCTGCAAAACCATGGATTCAGTCCACACTCTGAATGTACAGGTGTCCCAGTCATGAAATCCAACATGTTGGTGAGTGCTGTCACTGTTTCAGCAAAGAAAGCAGGGGATTGACAGGTTGTAAAACTGAGCAACTTAAAATAGGGGAAAGGAACACTGCTGAGAGAGGTCGGCACTTCTGTGGCCCACATGCTACTCAAGAACATAAATTTTAGTCAAACATGCTGCCAGTCTCTCCTTTTATACTTAAAATAACTATGTTCCCTGAAATGTAGGGGGAATTGTTGAAATCCCAATGAGAGAGATCAGGCCTTCATAAGGAAAGATGCTCTTGTGAGCTAGGGACTCTTCAGTTAATTTTTCTGTCCTCAAAAATATAGGGTTCTTTCTTTTTTATTGCAGAAGAAACCTGATAAAGCTGATCTTGACTATCAAGGTTGTGGATCATGGAAGAACAACTCCTAAACAACAGCATCCTTGATCAATTTATTAAAAGCCATGAGCAGTCGTATGAAGAGTTTCTAAATACATTTACTTACTTTTCGAAAGGTATGTAACTTCCAGAATATACCATTAGAAATAACAGAAAGAAAGAAAAGCAAAAAGAGAAGCAATGTTATTTACTGCCATACTGTTACTCACTTGCTCTGTGACCTTAGGCAAATCCTATATATCTTTTTGCTTTTCCTACCATCAGTGAGATCCCTAACAACAAGTTGCTTTAATTTAGTTAGGAGACTGCTAAGGTATGGCTCCAGAAGTGGTTAGCATAGCAAATTACAAATCTTTGTGAGCCACATTTCACTCAGTTTAGAAAGGTGGAGTATTGCAGACTATCTGGAAATACAGGTTGGCTCTTCCTAAGTAAATCTTGCATCATTTTTCTCAGGAAGCATCCATGAAAGAGGAAGAGCATAATGAATGTGGGTAGGTAGCAGTACAAGATGGCCTGAGGTTAGGGTTGTGCAATTTGAATACTTTCATTGGGTTATTAACATGGGGCTGCTTTACTACGCTGTGGTACAGCCAAGCTGGCTGTACAGATAACTTGGATGAAGAGACATCAGATTAGGGTGATTAGGCTGAAAAGCTCTCATGCTTTTCAGATGAAATGAAAGTATTAAAGAGGTGTGGGGGGGTGCTTAATACTGGTTTGAACATTGCTGAACTATAGAAAGTTTAGAACCCAAATTCTGTAGCTCAGGTTCATTTCTGCTGGCCACATTAATTTGGAAGTCATAAAAATGAATGTGAGTTACATATTACTCAGTTATAATTCTCTTGACCGCAGCTAAGACCGTTGCACTATGATATGCTCATTTTATTTCAGAAGCACTGTATTTTCCAATTACATGATGTGGCATGCTCCATTGACTGGCGCTCAGAACTCTGTCTTGCCCTTGTCCTTCAGGCAGAACTAAGTGTCACACAGGCACTGAGGAGAAAACTGGTGGGGGAGTGGAAGCTGCCATAGAAATAATCTTATGGCAGCCTTCTGTCGCTACTCCCAATAAAAAAATAGAAAAGAGAAGAGACACTGGGGGATAAGATAAGAGGACTGAAAATTAGGTTCCAGGGTTCTTTATGTATGATGATACACTGGGGATAGCTCCTATCTTAAAAGAATGCTGTACATCATGATGCAACTTGCAAAAAGCCTCAGCATGTAGTTCAGTTGCTTTGATAGTCACTACAGCATTGCCACCGAGAGTGTATGTATAAATGATGGAGTTTTAGCTGAAATAAGAAATGCACTTTTCTATTCTGGTATAAACCAGACAGTTCAGGTTGTTTTCCTCCTATCTTCATTTTCCTTTAAAAATACCCAAAGGCACTGGTTTCCACTATAAACTAATAACCTACAAAAATTCCACTTAAAGCGCAAGGCATTTTAGCATCAGAAGAGTGCAAAAATACTTTAAAATATATCACAGACTTAGTTTCCATATTTTGCATTTGAAAAAATAGTAATTTGTCCTTCAACAAAATAATTGAAAGAAAACAACTGTGATATCTTAATAAGGCTGTCTGTTAATAGGCTCCAGAACTTTTCATTTTCATGTCAGGAGTTCAGCTACCTACTGTGGGGTAAGTTTATGGTTCTGTTTATTATATTAAGAAAAAACAAGATCTGACCATTTTTGGGTTAGCTTTTTGATTTTGACCTGATAATGGTGTAGATGAACAGACTGCATCTTTGCACAATGTGCTCTCGTGTTAGAATTTGTACTCGTGCATAATTCGGTATGGAGAGATCTATTAGTGTCCACAGTTAACCTACAAGTCTATTCAGGCTTGAGTGTAAACATATGAGGCCTTTAAAATAATTCCTTGAACATCTTTACCATCTGACTGAGATTTTTGGCTACAATAGAAAAAAATATATATAATTAATTAGAGCCTGTTTATTTCACAGTTGCCATATTTACTTAAGGTTATTTTCACTTGTGCATGAATTTGTATTAGTTCCCTTGCTAGGGATTGCAAGGATATTTGCACCAGAAGTTTTTTCATTGCTCTGGTCAGCATCTCATAGGAATCTGAGCTCCCAACCACTGTTTAATTTTTCTTCACTTGTTATATTCACACAGAATGAAATTGAAAAGAATACATACTTCAAGTTTAAAAAAAAAAGCATCTTTGTCTATTCTGGGATATCTAGAAAGAGCTGTTTCAGACTATGAATGTCACCCTGGAATATCCTCCTGGAAGAGGAGGTATGCAGGTGTTCTCCTGACACACTTCCCATTCTTGTAAATATGGGAAAATGAGTTTTAGTGCATTTCTGGATCCCTGAATTGCTAATATGCTATAAAAGAAAGTCTCATTTTTATAATGTTGTCTGTGTATATCTGAATGTGTGACATTACCTTTGATTATTCTAAAGAGTAGGAATAGAGATTCTACTCTTTGGGTAGTTAAGAGAATATTCCTTTAGCTCCAACAGAACAAGATTTGGAGACAAAATAAAGTAATTCAAAACTATGTGTAATTTATTTAGTGATATGCATGTAGTCTAAATAGATACATAACTGTATATTTGATGTAAGAATTTACTCTTCCTGACATGGGTATTCCTGTGAAAGTAACTACTTGAGTCTACTTGTTTTGAAGTGAAAGACAGAATTATTGATTGGTAGCTCTTATAGGAAGGCTTTTACTTCACTTCTACCAGATCTGTTAAAGATAGGTGGTAAATAAATGTACTTCCTTTTTTTTTTTTGCCTTAGAATCACTGTGCCTCTTATGCTTATGTCACATTAGGTATTTAGTTTTGCTAGTTTTGTGCTTTTAGCTTTGAATAATCTGATAGTAAAACAGATGACCAGCATTTACTTTGAAGTTTTCTCACTTTCCTATGCTGTTTAAGTGAAAAAAAAAATCTTAAAAGTGATGTCTTGACTGTGCAGTTGGATTTATCTATTAACCCTACAGTCTTGTGAGCCCTGAGAGCCTCAGAAGAGTTGAAATAACAAAGATCTTGACACAGATTTGTATAGCTGTGATCAATGAGTGGGCTTCTCAGTGTTACACACTTGTAAGGCTACTTTGGGCACCAAGTCCTTTTGATATAGGCTCAATTCCCACTTTTTAAAATATTGCCACACAGGGCAAGGAGACTCTTGCAGATCTTAAAGTTTTTGAAATGTGGTAAAAAGAACTGTGAGATCCAAAATTAGCAGACAGTATCTGCTTGTTTTTCTAAATTCAGCAGAAGATTGGGAAATTCCCTGAAGCATAAAGTATCTCCTTTGACCTTTTACAGGAAATAGAGAGGAAAATAAAGAGGGACCCAAGCAATTTTTCCTCTCCCACTTCTAGAACTATGAGATCCTGAAGTCAGTCAGCTGCATACAGAAATGCTTCCAGGAACAAAATTCTTCTCTAAGTTTAGGTTCAGAGTTTTTTCCATGGTGTTGAAGCATTTAAATTCTGGCATTAAATCCAGCTGTTCTGTTGTCTCTTATTTTGAATAACTCATGCTGTCTGGCACTGACTTGGGGTTTGAGACCACTGGTCAGACCCATCTCTAAGTAATCTGAACCATGGATATGTATTTTGTAGGCTCAGAGCGGTCATTCTGAAGCTTTTGTGCCTAGCAAGCTGACAAGCAGAGGAAACTGGAAAGTGAGTGACCACTTCCCTGCTCCCAGGGGACATGCAGGGCCTGAGCCTTTCTTGTTGTCATCAGATTAATTGAATTCCCCAGTGAAGGCTGGGAGATGTATTTAGTTCACAGTCCATTTGACAGTAGCTGTCTGCTTCCTTTTTTCGTTAACCACGTTTAGGAGAAACAACAACTTTAAACTTCCTACATAAGGGTCTGTGAAGGCACTTTACAAATGTGAGCACAACAGAAAACTATATAAGAAATGACAGTAAATTCACTTTAATTTAAAAAATGGACTAGTAGGACAATGCTAACCTCAAGAGAAATTTGCAGCCTTCTTTGTATGAGTGGATTTGCCAATAAAAGCAACTAGGCAGTTCAATAAAACTAATTAAATTAATCTGTCATCCCCAGGGAACTTAAACAGGGCATGAAATAGGGAAACAGCGTCAATTCAGAGCTTTTTATTGATGTGTTTTGCTGGATCATTGGAAAGAATTGGTTGGGAGAAAAATATGCAATTTTCTATTGATCATAAATTCAGTAGCCATCCCTATGTAACCTTCATTCAATATACTATAAAATCAAATATTATACAGAGCCCCTAAATGAAGACAAACAGACGTAGAGATGCAGACAATAGATTATTTTTGAAATAATGACAGGGAATCTGTTTTGTGGATTTTTTTGTCCTTAGATCTCAGTGGTATTTGCTATGTTAAGTACTTCATCTCCATTTTATGGACAGAAAAAACTGAGGTGTGAAGAGGGAGAGGACCGCTGTAAGTTTGCACAGCGGCTCGCTGGTGGCAGCAGATAAGCACAGAGGCACCTCGGTGCCCTGAACTGCTGACAGTCCTTGAGCTCTGGCAGCAATTGTTGATTCTTTTGTGGGATGCCTTTATTATTAAGAAGTTTCTAAAGATTGATTCAAATGGATAAAGATTTATTTTATTCTGTTGCATTTCCTTTTTCTAGAGAATAAAAGGATCTTTTTAGTAATTTTGTGGTTGATGTTTTTATTCAGATTTCCTTCTGCTGAGCTATATTGCCTATGGCTGAATTGTATAGCAGTGCATCAAACAGTAGCACAGAATGAAGCCTTGTTCTACCTCCTCATCTTCCTTTGAAGGGAACCGGAGTTGGCTAGATGCAGCTCTTGGCTGTTTCACGACTCTGCAGTGAGGTGCGGGAACCCTGCTATCGTTCTTGCCCCATTTGGAACTGACATAGAGACAACAGCCAGAGATCAGAGCTGCTTAATGGCTCTGCAGGAAAATCAGAAACCATTCAGGATACTTCACTTCCAGTTGTGTGCAGAACTCTTTATAGAAAGTACTGGAAGGTTTTCCTAAACCTAGGTGCTTTTCTGTGCTGAGGATAAAATCACACAGAAATGCCTGATTTCAAGAAAGTAGGTATTTGCCAGTCTTTTTAAAATCAGGCATCTTTATTTGCGCATGTCTTAATTATGACATCCAAAATCAAGTTTTTGAGGATTTCAGCATCTGTCTTTTTATGATGGGTTATTAATTTGTACCTGCTTGCCGCAATCTTCTTTATGATATTGTCTGTAATGAGAGGATTGTGTCACATGAATCAGTGTCAGGTGACTGTGTCCTTTAAACAATTTAATTGTTTCTTGCAGTGCCCATATCTGTATTGTTGCTGAATTGTTCCAGAATGCAATTACAAAGAAGGTTTTCAAACCAGTTCTGTCTTGATTTATTAGTATATCACCTGCTCCTTTAAAGTGTTCCCAAAGTATGTATTTAATGTAGTTTCCTTATACTGAGGAGAAATTTAAGCACATCTGTGCTTCCTTTGGTAGTAAGGCAGAAAAAAAAACCTGTAACAAATACTGTGTTTCTTTTGGTAATAAACCCAATACATTCTGTTTCTTTCAGCTAAGTTCAAAGTATGGCTCACGGCAGCTAAGATGCAGAAAAAAGTAGCAGGTTTCTGAACACTGAATAGGATTTGCCTACTAGTTACTGTCAGACTTAAACCTGTTCCTAAATTATCCCTCACGTATATTTTCTAAACTGCATCACTGTTTGCATTCAACAAAAGATAATGTAGATTTGTGAAGCCATTAGTAGCAGGCCTACCTTTCTTTATCAGCTTCTGGAAAAAAAACATCTATTTATACCTCCTATACCCTGATAAACTCTCAACTTACAACTGCAAAATGGCACTACTTGAGCCTGATCAGACTTAGATCTCTTAATAAGAATTTGCTGTTTAATATCAGCTGAAGATTTGCCCAAATATTTCTGTCATAAGCTTTTTGATTTTTTAAGATTATTTTTGGATTGTCTCTTGGAGGGGAGGATTTTGGTCTTCACCAGGATGCTTAAATGGTCAAATGAACATTTGCCGTGTTATTTTACTGCTTGCATTGAAGTATTCGAATGTATGTGTCTGGCAACAGCACTATTGAACCATGGCAGAATAATGTATGTTTTTAAATGATCCACTGGGCTGAATGTGGTATAAACAGGAAATATTACCACTTTTTCTAACACAATACATGAAAAGCAACACAGACATATATATTGATATAGATAAATAGCACATAAAACCATAACATATAGGTTACATTAAGGAAGAGATACTGATGCAGTAAAAGAACAGTTATACTTTTGAAAATGTAGAGCTGCGTTAGCTATGTGACTGAAACACACTTCAGAGTAGCAGTCATTCTCCTCCTCCTGCAGAAGGAAAGTCCTTTACTTTGTGGTTTTTAAGCACGTTGCAGGGAAGTATACAAAAATAAAAATAGTTTAGCCTCCTAAGTTGGTAACAGTCCCACTGAAATGACTTATCCCAGTCCATATATTTTTTTATCCTATCTGAGAATACGGCTTAGTGAACCTTTTGTAGTGAATTGGTGCTAGTGAGGAAAGAACCAGCCTATGAATAAAAGAAATAAAGTAAAAGCTGACTTCTTAAATGAAACAACAACCAGAAAAACATCACTTTTTGCTAACTATTTGTGCTTTAATGAGGACAAGACTAAAGAGATTCAGGGACAAGGCTGTAACAGCCCTGGTGTAAACCGGAAAGAACTCCATGGGTATTAATGAGTTAAACAAGTGGAGAACTACTGTGAGCAGCAGAAATGCTGTTGTTCACTGAAAAGGAGGTGAAGTACTGAAAAGGAAGACCAGCATGTTTAACATTTTGCATGTCCAAGATATGTTATATATATTAATTTGCACTTGGGCAATTAAGTTGTTATTCTCTCTGCTTTATAGATAGACTTGCTTTGACAAAGTAGTTCTGCTTTCCCAGTGCCACTGTGAACTCACTGTCATTGAAATTAGTGAGGATTGTAGCTATGTAAGATTAGACTTTGGAAGTTTGGTGATAGATAATTTGGATGCTAAGGGTTAGCAGATAGTTTATAAGATTTATGGAAAATCCAGTCTTCTTGCATGAAGGAGACCAGGCAGGGTATCCCTAAAACACATAAAACAGCACTAGACAACTGTGTTTAGGCATCTGATTTGCACCTAGATTATTCTTAGTTATGGATGGATGTACAGGTCCTTATTACTTGAATTGGGCCAGGTATTTACTACAGTGATTTATACATTTAAATGTATGGAAATAGGAAGATAGCTCAAGAATGTAAATCAGAGCAGATTTTCTAGGCTAAGGAAATTTAAAGTAAAACACTAAGTTCTATTCTCAGCTGTGTAATACACAGAGCGAGGCTCTAAATTTTCACTGAGTTACTGCAGAATTGTGTGTGGGAGAAGGTTTGACTGAATTATTAAAAAAAATCAAAATTGCTCTCCCAACAAATTGTTTTTTGAGGCTTGGGAATTTATTTTCCTCCTATGGCTTGATATTTAGGGTAAATTAACTCAGTACAATACAAGAGATTGCACAGTTGCAAAGAAATAGATACAGGTAATTCTTGTATGCTAACCTGTGTTACCTTCTCTATTTTGAACATTCAAAGTGATATTTTATGGAAACATTTCAGTGACAGGTCTTAGTCATGTTTTAAAATGTGGCTCAATGCCTCTGGTCACAGCATATTTTTGCTGAGGACGTGCTTGAAGAATGGAGACGGTAAATGAACATGAAAGTTGTACTCAATCTCTGTGCAAGACAGATACCATGCTACTGTGAGTAAAATTATCTTTTGTTCAGGAGTCCTGTACAAAATCACTCTATCAGTTGAATCCCAAGTGTTCCATTAAAGTGCAGCTTGGAAGGGGTTTAGCAGATTCATAGGCCTTACCCTGGCCAGCAATTTGAGGACAAAGAAATAAATCAGAACTTATTATACTAGCTTTGCTATGTTATATTTTTTATGGTTAAATGGGACGGTTTCTCATGCTCACCAAATTTTTATAAAGATTTTTGGAATGAATTCGTAGAGGGAAATACCTGGTAGTTTATATTGCATAGTCCAGCATTTTGTGCCAAGCCAGAGTTTCCACAGTGTATTATTGATTGCTGTGTCTGCTCTTGTTTTGTAATGTTTCAAACAGAGGACTTTCATCATTCTTCTGGGGCTAGTATTTCATCTGACAGACTTTACTGTCAGGAAGTTTTTCCTGATAATCCTGATAGCTCTCTTCTCTGGCTTGTGATAAGTGACTCCATTATTCTTTGAAATATGTGTGTGATCAGTGGACATTTTCAAGAGATTTCATTCCAAATTGGAAGACAAAAAGAATTTTAAGCAATATAGAGAACAGATAGATGGACAGAAAGAAGGTATCAAGTGGGATGTACTTTCTGATAGAAATATGTTTCAGAAGTCTGCAGCATACTTTCCGGTGACACACAATTATGATGAATATTTCTCTTGAGAGACTCAGATTTACTTTTCTGGGGAGCTAAGCTGATTATGTCATTGTTAAGGCACCGACAGTGGAACTTCACTGAAAAACTGAAAAACTTTCTGTGCAGGGAATATGTGCATATGGGGGACACTCCTTTCTCTGCTACTTTTTATTGCATTTGTATCCTTTATTTGGGGCTTTTGTCAGGGCTGTAAAGGCCAGTGTTACGCGTTTGGGTCTCGGCAGGTTGAGTGCTGTGACTGAATAGTGAGTACATCACCAGTCTCCTTGTGGACCTTGATGAGAAAAGTATTTTTCTGAGATGCTTCTTCCCAGTTCACATACATAAAGCTCCCTGAAATGTGTACAGTGAGGACACTGAGTCCTCATATACCTATACCTGGTACCTATAATTACACTCTATACATCTACTTGTGTTTGGCTGTGTAATTTACTAATAGCCTGAAAGACAAAATATCCTCTTCTGGCTTCTTAGCCTTTAATATGAAAACTTCTACGTTTCATACTTAGTGTAAAGTAGGTAGTTCATCCTGCTATTATCCCTACAATAATAAAAGATTGAAGCTTTGTGAGCAGCTTGTGTGATTCTTCCTGTTAAGTTGAGAGACAATAAGAATATCTTCAAGTAGCAGATGATTATTTTACCTATCAGGAGTTTGAAAAGGGCTTTTGATGTGATACGTCATTTCCACAGCTTGAAAAAGAGAATGTGTAGGAAGAAGTGATTGCCTATATGTAGTGCTGTTTCCAAATATTGTTTTAAGAAAGTACTTGTTAAAAAGAAGGCAGAAGTCAGATGTCATATCGAAAAACCTGGGATTTAGGAATTATCTCTGGTCTCAGAGTTAAAATCTGTTTGCTAGGTTGTCCTGATCTGGAGCAATTTACTTTTTATGAAGTCTGACTCGTATGTATATGGACTTGAAGTTGTATCCAGAATGCCAACCCTTTCAGCAACATCATAACTGGGGCATGGAGCTGTCCATGACCATTAATAACTCTCTGGGAAAGGGGACTGCTGACTGTACTAACCCCAAGGGCATCATTAAGACTATCTACAAGAACGAATTTGGTGTCCATAACATATAATTAGGCCTTCAAAATGTACTGCAGTTTTCTTATTGTTGTGAAGTAGATTTTTCAAATTAAAGCATGAAACTTGTTAAATTCAGCATTTATTTTTCATTAAGTACACGTGGTGTGAAGTCCATTTGAATTTATTGTCCTGCAGCTGCTTCATATTTGATAATAGAATTTTTAAAAGAAAAAAGTCATGCAGCTTTATGTTGACCATGATGAATATATATTTTTTACTATGTAGTAGGGAAAAACTATTCAGCATGGGGTCAGAAATTCATACTTCCATCCACATACTTGTCCTGATGTTTAATGAGCTCTTACATCCAGTCTGCAGCATTGAGATTTGGTGATAAGCCACTTCCTAATTCTGCTGGCTGCTCTGTGCCCCTCTGTGCCGTCAATTTGGTAGGACTGTCAGCAGAGTTAGTGGTTGTCCTAACTTTGCTCCTGTTATGAAGGGAATTTTTAAAGGTCTGAGAGATGTCTCAAGCTCTCCCTGAATGCCCCACTTTTGATTTGCAATACTTCAGCATTTTCTGTGAGGGCCCAATTAGCCACCACTGATGGATAAAATAAACATGTGAGAAGGTATTCCAATCTTTTGTCAATGCCCTGTCAAAATCTTTTTTCCAGTCTGTCTTTCAAGATCAGAGGAATCCCTTAGGGAAACCAACCCTGCTTAAACTTCTGCCTTTAATCTTTAATTTCAGGAACTGAACCTCTGGCAACCAAGTATCACTGACATGCCTGCTGTTTGTTAGTCTGACTGAAAAATAAATAATTACTGATAATTTTTTCCCCCACACAGTGAGGTTGCAGGTATACTGGGGCAAATCAAGCCAGTGATGCTCTTGAAGTGAAGTAAGTCAAGATCATAGTACAGCTGTTAAAGAGTGAAAGCTGCAGTGCCTAGTGGCCCCAGTTCACCCAGGTAAAATGAGAGGATACTCTACTAAATAAAGAAACAAGAGCAGGATACATTGTAGGAAAAGGAGAGTAGATCCTTGCTCAATGTCAAATGCAGTGTAGGAAGCCAACCTCTGCAGTTTGCTTTCTTATCCTTTCCTTAGTAAGAGAACACTGAGGCTTGGGCATTTTCCTGGGTAGGGCTCAGCCTGTGTTGGCACTCGCCCTGAACAGAGTGCCTGTGTGCTGAGGTTCACACATACACACACACACACTTTTGGAACTAGACATGTAAGTGTTGGAGCATATTTTAGTTTTAGGAAATGAGGAGCATTTGGTTTTGTCTTGTTTTAATTCAAACAGCATACATCTAAAATAGCCTTACTGAATGCATGCAGTTGCTTTAGATTTTATAATGGTCTCACAAGAAAGGTATCTGTCTTCACATGTGCTAGGTTTTGCAGTGCCAAATGCAGGCACGGGCACAGGCCATTTTGCATAGCTATCAGATACTTCTTATACAAAAGGTTTAAATAAAAACAAAGCTGCAACCTTTCTTGTCTTCCTTTTGTTATTTTCAGTCATTGGATTATTTTATCAAGCTTTCTTTGTATTGCATAAGCTTTTAAGTATCAAGGCATAGGGGATACTCTATGTGCTTAAAGTTCAAATTCTATATTCAGCTTTTTCAGTGAACACTGGTAGATATCTATGCTTCATGTGGTGTACATGGATGCTCTGATGGAGAGTGTAAAATGGCTATGTAAAAAAGTCCATATTAGATCAAACAAATTTTTTTCCTTTTTTTTGTTGGTGTATTATGTTATCTGTCTGATGTGGGTCTCTGCACAGAAGAAGAGGGGAAGACAATACAAGGATGTAAAGTAGATTCCCTAAGAAAAACATTTTCTACATCTGAGTTATCAAGCGGAGCTAAAGAGAATGATGGTTCACTTGGAAGAAATGAAGAGCTCTCGTTGTCTCTTCCACCCCAGATGCCAAATGGGAATGAGGTAATATTTATCCGTGTGAACAAGCATCATATTCAAAAAAATAAAAATATGAGGAGATATACTGTTCAAATGCTAGAGGCTGACTGTATTATGCCATCTGAGGCAAATATTTAGAGTACTACCCTAGTGTGTAACACAGATGTACCTGCTGGGATCACATTTGGCAGTGGCGTTTGCTCTACTGAAAAGCTGCCACAATCTGACTGATAAATAAGGAGTTCTGCAAAGACCACTGTAATATTGTCACTACAGGCTGCAGTCAACAGGAGAGGTTGGCATGGCAAGAAGGGAGAAAGTCTTGAGAGTATGGACAGTGAGAACAATGTGTGCACAGATTTGCTCTGCTTCTTGGGGATATTAGCAGCAACTGAATTCTGTGTTACTGCTTCAATACCTAAAGCAAACAGTAGGCAGGCAGGAGGCATTTTTAATCTTCTGAAACCCATGAAATTAGGGATTTAATGTGAAGAGACAGGAAAACAATAGACATCATCCAGAAAGAGTGAGGTGGAAATCTGTGAGTTTCAGCACATTTTTGTCCCATTAGCAATCTGAGAACCAAATACAGTAATAGTAGAATGCATTAGAAAATTGCTAGCATAGTAGCAGGAGGAGTTTATAATGCAATAAATTGGGCACTGTAATTGTATTCCCTGAGGAAAAAGCTACTACTAAAAACAGTACTTTTGTTCTAAACACTGATTTTTAGGTATACTATGTGGTCCAGGTGATTCAGTCTGAACCTGTGTAGGATTTCAAGGGACTATGTATATATGTTCTATTTTCAGGAGAATTGCATTCACTCTTTTTTTTTTTTCTTTTAATAGCATAAAGAGTCCAGATGCATAATTTAGCAGGAGCTTTGATTGTGATTTTGGTTCTGTTTCATGCATATAAGCATTTTTGTTTGCCTACGTACAGACAGAGATGAGTGAGTGCTGGAAAGCTGGTGGTACTGATAGAAACAACCTCAGACTGACTGAAGAAGTAAAGGTGAGGCTTTCTCTGATTTCCTTCTAAATGAGAATTATGAGTAGATCATGACTAATTTTTCTTTAATTCATTTATCAGGTATTCAAGTATATCAAGTATATATTTGCTGGTGTTTTTCTTTCTCATCAGCAGGAAAAAGGAATGAGGGTAGCACCATCCAACATTTTTTAAAATGTTAATGAATGTGTACTTTTATAGCATATGGGTTGTGTAAGTGTTAATGAGAACACTTATGTGAGTTGTGTAATGAATGTCAAATCACTTTGGAAAAAATGATCTACGAACATCTCTAATTACTACATAGAAATACAGAAAACTATCTCGTGCATGCAGTAAATCCGCCTTGGCAACCTTGTTCACAGAGCTCGTAGCTTTTCTCCAGTGTCTCCAAAGGCTTCCAGTTTGTAGGTGCTAATTTTGACTAAAAAAATTGTTTTTCTATGCTCTTCCACTGCTTCAGCTCAGTAAGTTAGATCTTCTGAGGGGGATATCTTTTAGGGAGAATAAGAACAGTCTCAATTTCTGTTCTTTAAATTACTCTGTATTTTTTTCCAACTCATTAAGTTCCATTTTCTTCTGCAAGAAGAAACTCTTTTCCTAGGCTTTAGCTAAAGTGATCGGGTGCGTGGGATAAGTGAAAAAGAATTCTAGTTTTTGAGTCAGACTGAATCATTTTAAGATGTTTAGATCTTCCATATTTTATAGGTAGCAAGACTGCAGAATTCCAAAGCTTACCTGTAAGCCAAACAAAATCCAAACTCAAAAAAGCTATTGTTTTGTTTTGTCTTTGTTTTGTCTTTCTTCACAGTTTGCTTTTAAGAGTGTCTCTTTTGAATATTTGTACGATTCTGCATTTTTTTACATTGATCATAAAGGGCAAGACCTTTCACTTTCCCAGTGCTGCCTCCAGTAAGAGGGGCCTATTGTGGGCATTTCCCATTCACATCACCATTAGTGTCAAAACAGGACAATCAGGGTCTCCTTTGCCTGTACTGTGCCTGTGTCACATGCAGGGAGCTTGCAAACCTGCTGCAAACTTACCACCTAAATGCCTTCTATGAAAATGTTTTATTCCTCCATTTTCCCACTGACTTCCTGAAAATTCACTGCTCTTAATATACAATGACTTTGGCAGCAGTTCAGTGGCTATGTTTAAAAGCATTTCCTTTGGGTTATACATTTCAAAAAGAATGAATCCTGTCTTAGAAGAATAAGGGGGGAATGGAGAAGGTGAAGGAGGCAAATTAGTGATTTCCTCCAGTTTTTACTGAGAGGAATGGACCTGGTACATTTCTTCTATTTTCTGACTTTGAGCTTTTCCTGCAGGTGGACAAGTTTTTAGATTTGCAAGATACTGACAGAGATGAAGGGACATACAGTGGTAAGTTTTCCGCGTTCATATTCACAATCATTACGTTTGAATTCAAGTGTATTGGTTTTCTATTTTTCATGATTCTGAGACACAGTTTTGCAGAACTGTTTCTCCTCTAAAAAAGAGAGAGTCTGTCAGTTCCTCCATTGCTAGAAAATTCTCAACTACTCCAAAATCAAACCACCTACTTCCTCACTCTAACAGCTAATAGGATGTTTCAAACATTCTTTATAATTCTATGTCCTCGTGAGAAGTGATTTTTTTCAAGATTTTCAAAATTATAAAGCACATTTTAGTAACATTTCTACATTTACTACGCCTCTATTTAGTATTGAACTTATTTTGATTATAAAGGATTTCTTAATAGTAATGTGGTTGCTAAGAGAAAGGTCTATAAAGTGGAAATATTTAATCAAAATATTGTCCCTACTTTTTAGAATTATTCTTCTCATCCTGAGCTGAATACACATTGGAATAATTTCACACTCACAGTAAAGTTCTCTAGAAACTCCAGCTGTAAGCATTTCAAGTTTTGTTGAACTATTCCACACATTCATAATAATTTTAATTCTCACAACTCTAAACAAAATACATAGAAATCCAGTGCTTGTATATTTATCTACCATAGGTGCTTATGTGGTCTTTTTCACCACCACAATGCTCCTTTATTAAGTACAGAAAACAAGGATTTCTCTTCTGTGTAGCCTTCACATGCAGCACCATTTTTCTCCTGTTAGAACATTGTTCACATTTTAATTTCCACTAAAATCTGTTAAAAAAAAAAGACTTGCTGGAGGAAAACTAAACATTTTTTTTTTTTCTTGTAATGCAAGGAGATTTTTGGTCCTATTCAGTTCAGTGGAAAAATTCCTAGATATTCTAGTTCAAAACAGGCCACAAAGTTGAATGATAGTCCCAACACCTAAATATCAGACATGGCAGTGAGGAAGAAAGAGCTTTGATAACGCTTGTTGATAGTTTACTCTGCTGTTTTCCATACCATGCCTGCCTCTTTTCAGTCATTCAGTATTTGTGTGTATGTCTGTGTTTGTGTGTGAGAGTCAATGGTAATTAGAAATATTTGGAAACACGTAGTAAAACAGATTGCGTTTAAACAAGTTGAGAATTACAGAAATGATCATCTGCTTGTGCTGTCTGAATATCACTTCATACCAGCATGTTTGGAAAATCTTTCAGTTACTGCTTTTATTGGTGATTATAAAAATAATAATCATTGTATTATAGCATTGCTGCTGTAGATTATCACTGTGCTAACTACTAGCTTTTTATGGGACACTTGCTTTGGCTTTCAGTATCTGTTCTCCTCAGCTCCTCCCATGAGAGAGCATTCTCTACACAAACTGCCTCAGTGCAGAAGGAGGCCATATCCACCCCTAAGCAATCTGCAGGGCCCATAATAACAACATTAAGCATTTATATTGTATTTTATAACCTTGAAACACTGCACAGCCAGGAGCTAATTATTCCTGTAAGCTCTGTAAGGAAAGTAAACAGCATCCAAATTTATACCTGGAAAACACACAGCTTGGGTCTTGCCCAAGGCTTCACTGGTGATAGTTATGGAGTCAAGATGAAAAATTTCCCTGGACTCCTAAGTTAGCATGCAGAAAATAGACCTCATACCATAGTTCGGTATTTCTCCTAAATGGTAAAATTCACTTGATAGGCTCCAAGATTACAGAGGTATAATCCTCAGCCCTGTAGAAGGCATTGTAACAAAATGCAAATTAGACCAGAAAATAGTAGCTCTGTTATTGTTTGTAATAATAAAGTAATATAAAATAATATCCCTAATGACTACCTTAATGAAGGATTCATTCTGAAGGATTCTAAGTAGTTTATAAATAAGGCAAAGTGATACACAAATCAGTATGGCGTTCCCCTGCTGGCTCTGGCCTTTTTATGTGCTGCCACCTATATTCAAAATAAACAGTACTCTTAGTGTTCATATTGGCAAAACAAGCCAGGGCATGCAGTAAAGAGTACCATACTTTGGTAGTAGAATTGCAACAAGGTTTTACCTCCGCTTTTCTCTTTCATCTTGGCATCATCTCAGTGTCTCTGTCCTCCACTTAGCTTTAAGAGCAGACCAGTTAGCCCAGTTTGCAACTGTATATCAGTACAATAATTTTCACACTTAATGGAAAGTGGCTCAAAATTGGCAGTGTAAAACACATGACTGAGAACAGGTGTTAAAACATCCTATCTAAACCAATGCTTTGCAGGGAGGCTCTAGCAGAATCACTCTTATGGGTTTTTCTTCTATTCTTTTTTTCCTTCTGTTTTTTCCTTTTTGTTGCTGTTGTTTGTCCTATGCCCAGTGCCTTTTAAGGTGTAAACAGCTGTTTATGAACAAAACAGCCCCTAGATTTAGCCAGGATGCAAACACACTGTGGCTGTTTCCCGCAGACAGCGCTGGGATCAAAGCCTGAAATCAAGGCCGGGCTTTGCACTGTGGGACTCTGGCACATAAAGCTCGACTGGCAAAGTAAAATTGCTTCCCTAAGCCAGAGCTTTAGCCCAGAGTGTAAAGACAGTGTGTGGCTGGTGGGCTGTTTAATCTCTCTTTCTCATTAAATTTAATCGCCAACTGTAAGTACCTTAAGGCAACAATACAAATCATCAGGCTTTCTCCTGGGAGAATGCTTAGCACCCATTTTTTGGCACTAGATTTCCTTTCTGGGACTGCTGACAAATCACTTTCTGCGTATATAAAGAAAAGTTGAGTAATGACTCAAGTAATGGAATATTTGCATAGAACACAAAATATATGAAGTACACACCTAGAGACCTTGAGTGTGCTATCAATTAAATACGGAAACAATGAGAACAAGACTGATTGCATGTTGTTTAGGTTAGGATACATAGACAAGAAATATCACAATTTTGTCCTAATCTGGTTGGGAAGCCTAAAATTCTGCAAACTTATTTTTTCGAAGTCTCCATTATCTGTAACCTCCCAGAAGAAAAACCTGGGCGACTCAGGTACTTTGAAGCTGAGGCCATGCAAAACTATTTGCTTATCTAAATAAGCAAACAGTTCCTTATGCAAATTATGTCCATATCTATTGTTTACATAATCTGTGTTTTCCCCTTTGTATTTTAGGCTCATTCATTTGAGGAAATAAGCTTGGAGAACAGGAGTCTGAGTTAAATTCTGTGGATTTTTTGAAATATGGAGCTCCTCTCCCACTTGTGAATCTCTTTTTCTCTCTTTTTTTTCCTCCCCTCTCCCAGTCTCCACAACCTATTTAACGCTGCTTTGAGATGATTTCACATGAGGCAGCTCTTTGGGGCTAGCGGCCTGAGAATCAGAGGAGACAAAACTTAGCTTTTAAGCTTTTGCTTTTAGCACTCCCCTCTCCTCAGCTTCCATCAACGCTAATTTTGCCAAATATAGCATCTGAAAGTGGTAAAACCTGATCTGGTCTGTCTATAACCAGGCATCATTTGGGTACAGTAAAGATAAAGACATAGAAAAGACCTTTAACTTTTTCACTCCTGTGAGTTCGAAACAGATTTGTCTAATATCATCTCTTCCCTTCCATCCCATAATTTTAATTAGTACTTCAGCAGTATGAAGCAAGCAAAGAAACCAATGCAGTGGCCCTCACAGATGCAATACTTGCTTGCTGGAGATCCATCGAGGGAGGGAGGGTGGAGAAGGGACTAAAGATAAGAGAATTGCTCAGTTACCAAACCTGCCCTGCTACCCTGTGCTGGGTCTGGGCAAGCTCCCAGGACAGCCCTGCCACCTCAGCCAGGGAGCCAGTTCTCCCCAGTGTTAGGACAGAGGCATATTCCAAACCTCTTCTCTGTTTCAATATCCCTGCCTCCTCAATTATCTCTATATATGGTGCCACTGGCAGTATCCAAGGCATTCCTGTTGCTAATTAATCACCTCCACAGAGAACATAATTAGCAGCTTAATTAGGATCATCATCCACTAGTGCTGTAGCATTGGCCTGAACCAGCTGTGAGGTATACTGGCTAGAACTTACAATAGCCTACAGTTCCTTTGGGAGCTCCTGCTGAGAAGGACGACTGTCAAAACTCCCTTATTTTTCTCTATGAAGGAGTTTCTTGATTAAACATTATCAGGGAAAGCAGCATTTACCGATTAGACTTTCATATGCTGTCACACAGCCAGAATAGAGAGACAAAACTCATTTCTGGCATGTCTACTGGCAAACAAAGGTTGATTACCACATTCTTATGGAGTGATTGAAGGAAATTTGAAACATTGTTTGCATTACTAACAAGCCTTAAAAAATTGGAATTGACATTCTGAGTATGACAAGGACTTCTTGCTAAAAGCAAAAATAAATTTCCTTCTCTTGTCCTAATTTTAAGAGTTTTCTTTTGAGCCATTGCCAAGACTGTTACATAACAGTGCTTCCTCTGCACATCTTCTCTCCACGCATTGGTCCGTTGGGTTAGGGAGAAGGGAATTAGCTCCTACTACAGAAGTAATGAGTGTCCATATCACGAGGTGATACTCCTTGATGTCCATTGAAACAACAGTGGAAAATCCCTCTGCCGTTGGATGAACATTCACATCTTTCCTGTGTCCTATCCAAATAGTTTTCACTACAGTCATGAAGAATGAAAACAGCAGTTGCAGAGCATATAAGGATTATATGCACCTATGTACCTACCATATAAGGATTAATATGTACCTATGGACTGGACTCCAAAACTTTCTGTTTTTCAGAAAGCTTTCTTAAATAACTCAAACAGAGTAAGTACTGAAAGTGCATAAATGGATAGATAGAGACATAAGTAGCCAAGAGAATAGGGCCAAAAGCAGAAGACAACTTACATGGGAATCATGAATCAAAAGATGAAGTTTTGGGAACGAGATCCCAAGAGCAAGAACTTTAGACATAAGAAATCAAAAGCGGTTAGTCCTCCTGACTTTGAAATGATATACAAATACCAGAATAAAAATTAAATGAAGAATTTGATCATGGATTTTTCAGAAAGGCCTAGCTAGATTTTTTTTTTTTCAAATTCAGATTAATGGGAAGGTGACAGGTCTATAACTCAACTACTGTTGTGAAGATGTGTAGGTAGAGACACATGGTTACTTCTTCTTCCTTCTTACGTTGTATCTATGTCCACTCTTGTTATTTCCATTTGTTCACATTTAGGCAACACTTTGAAAGTTTATTCTGAGATTTCAAGAGAGAATCAAGTTACTAAAATCTAGTGCAGAGCTGTATAGAGGCTTGTACACCAGCCATAAAAAATAGCAGGTAGATTTACATAATCTTCCAACTAAATTTTGAGACATATGGTCTCCCTAAATTTCTTCATAAAAACGTTACTGAGACAAGTTGGACACATTTGTGCTCTAGCAGATCTGAAATTGATTCATGGGAAAAGACATTTCAGAACCTAACCTTCTGTGGCAAAACCTTTGGTAGTGCCACAGAAAGCAAACCACTATTCTCAGTGTGACCATTTTGCTTAAGAAGTGTGCAAAAGGAAAGTGATTCAGGAATTTGTGACCAAATTTGTGATTTGCGGACCAAATCCTACTAGCATGGAAAGGCGAACAAATTCCCACATTCCAGATATAATAAGGAAGTCTGCTTTTTTGGAAAGCTGTGAAAGGAACAAACATCCACGAAATATCCTTAAAAACAGGGACATCAGGCACTGTATAGGCAGGTGGGAGATACTACCATTTCCATCAGATACATTTAGGTAACATTTTAGGGGAATGTGGAAAAAACTTTCTAGAGATTCTTTATGCCCAATACACAGACATTGAAACTGTAGTAAAAGAGAATTAGAACAGGTTGATTTGCTAATCAAGGACAAGATGAGGGGTCAGTTGGGCATTTTATATCTCCTACTACAGATCCGGACTTTCCTTCCTTGTTAAGAGATTAATCTAATCCCACATTTTCTCAGAGTTTACGAATTTTTAGATCCAGGGTTCAGCATTCTCAAGAAAGAGGAGTCAGCTATCAATTTTTGATCAAATTATTTTTTTTCCTTTCCTCTTTTATCTAGATTTTGGGCCAGGACTGTATCTGTTTTAAAGAGTACTACCTGCAATATATATTAAACCACAATAAGTGTTATTTATTAAACAACGAGAGTACAACACCTTTTGATTAACAAGCTTCTGTCTCCATCTGAATATTGCAGGTTTTTAGACATAATTTTGCTAATTTATAAATTGCATGGAAAGGTAAAGTTGAATATTTTGTATTCAGCAGGGTCATTCATTCTTCCAGGAGAAGTGGAACAGACAGTGACATGCTGTACACTTTCCTTTGATCAGTCTGTTCAACAGAAGTTCAGGACCTTGTCAGTTATACAGCCATCAGGTACCCAAACACAAGAGGTATGAGCTCAGATTTATTTAAACACTGTTGTTTTTTCTTACCATAGGTATTCCCACCTAAGAACTGGGGAATATAGATGGAGTGTGTGCTGTGAGTTAACCGCGAATTGTTAAATTAACTATGAATTCTTAAATACATTAAAAGATACAAAAAAAATACATTATACTGTGACAGAAAGTTTTATGTTGCATGCTGCCTGCATTTTTTTCATTATATCTGACTTTAAACTGTGTGAGGACTTTTTATGTTTAATTGATGTAACTCATAGAATACTTAAGTAAACTTTTTCAGTTCTTGAACTTTTAAAAAATCGTAGCTTACAAAGAATGACACGCCATTTAATTTCCAGTGATTCCAGGATTTTACAAGATACTGCCATTTTCATTTGGGCTGACTGTAGAAATCATCTTCTGCAACAAGCAGTCAGTGATTGATACATCTAATGTGACATTTAAAAGAAAAAAGATTTTAGGGTATATTGTGATCAGAATTGGGATTTGATCTCATGGAAATGAGTGGCAGCAAGGTGTGCTGAGGATCAGCATTGTGTAGGTCTGTTGTGGAAAAGTTTTGCATTATGGAGTCTCAGTCTTTTAATCAGAAATAATCAATAAAAACTTTTATTTAAAATTACCATTTTCCCTCAGAATTTCAGTCCCATTCAAATGGTTCAAAGGAGGTATGGGTTGCTCACAGGCTTATTTTAAGTCATTAAGCTTCCTAGCCAAACAGCTGGTGTGAACATTAACTTTCAGGGATGTTTCTATTGAAAAGAATTAGTCACCACTCTTTGCCTCGTCTGATCATTATAATAGAATCTGCAGCTAGCTTCTGGCTAAAACTGGGCAGTTTTGATAGTTTCATGTGTTTATTGATGTCCTACGGGGCTTAAATCAATTTTATAAATGATGTGTGACCACTGGAGAATTGATGATTTTGCAGGGCATATGGTTCCTCCTTTCTGGAGCTCATTTGTATTTGATTCTTCTCAATAAACTCTTTAAAAAATACCATAAAGAGCAAGTCTGCTTTGGGAAAAAGTAAATGTTTTAAAATGACCTTTCAAGCTGTAATGCCCACCATCCTGTGAATAAAATCACATAAAATTTTCTCTAAGCATTGGCGTAATTCAAGGTTTTTGCCTTTAGAAATATCCATTGGTACACAAGAAAATCTAGAATGAGGTATTATAGTTTGCTCATCTGATGACATCTGTATAGAACCACAAAGGAAATAGGATTGTAGCAGCCGAACGTGTTCAGAAAGGATTGCATATGACTCTAAGCTATAATTTGTGAGAAATAGATGAAGATCCCACTGCATGCAAAATTCATTTCCATTTGAGAAAAACTTGGGTTAGGTAAGAGAAACTGAATATTCTTACACTCGGAAAGCTTCTATTGCATTTTTCAAGACTAATGGTATATGATTTATATGATTACCACAGCTGTTTGGTTTGTGCCGAGCTGCTCAATACGTAAGATGAAGGCACTCTTTCCCCTAAATTATACACAACTGTGTGCCTTTGTTTAAACATTATAATTGTGGCCTGCTTTTCAGACTGTCAAGGCTGAACAGGTCCATTTTAAAATCCCTCAACGTTTCAAATTATGATTGCTTTGCTGCTTATGGCGGGACTTGCTTAGAAAGAGGAAAAGATATTCCCTAGAGACATCCCCACTTTGAAACAACACAGTTCTCTACCCATCAAAACACACCTGTTAGGGAAAGGCTTCCTAGTCTGTAGTTTGGTTTTCCATGCGCTGCAAAAAATAGACAAGCTTAATAGTGCAATATAAATGTAAGAGAGCCTATACCATGGACATATTCGTCAAAAATTTCAGGGGAATGTCTGTATTTCTTAATGTATTGCTAGTGAACATTTAATCTACAAAAATAAGCTATATTAATATCCAATATGTATTTGCCTAATAGATATAGAAAAACTCCTCTCCCTGAACTCCCTGAAGATGATTCTTCTGTCAAATACTGTCAGGCAGAGGCTTAGTGAATGACACAGTAAACTGTTTTGGCCAGCAAATTTGCTTCATCTCTTTGCCTGTCTTTTTGGTGTAGATACATTCCTGGGTTTTGATATGCTGCAACATATATGACCTCCCATAGACCACTGCAAATTGAAGTTGCATCCATTCTATGGTTGAAGTACATTATTAAACATCATTTACCTCCCCTACCCAGATATTTGTGCCCTCCGCTATTTCTACTTAATAATTTATATCATAAAAGATAGAGTTTTAAAAAATATAACAGTATAAGTTTGTATCATCTGCCTTGTAACTCATTTATTTGTTGCTATTCGCCCCCACATATGTCAGAGTGAATTTGAACATGTATTTTCTATCTGCTTACTATTCACATATATTTGAAGTGGGTTTCATCTCACCTAAGTATAGCCTTAAATTTAATCTGATTTGGTCCTGTTATCATGGGAAGACATCAACACCTACACAATGATTCATCCTACTTGCTGCAAGCATTTGTCCTAAGAGGTAAATTATCTCCATTTTTTGACTGACTACCAGAGTGTAGAAGCCTAACTTCTATATGGCTGGGATTAGGAAAGATAAATTCTTCCACTTTCCATCTGTATCTTTAGTTTGAGCATTTGAAAAAAACTATTTACAGTGGCTTTCATTTTAGCTTTATCTGTGGAAGAGTACCATTGAGACTTAAAATGCAGATTGCATTGACTTCCTCTGGTTTAAGTTTTTAATGATAGGCTTCAACTAAGGTTTGCTTCTGCTAAATGCTGTGCATAAATGCAAAAAGAACAAGGAAGAATTTATAACCTGAAGACAGGATTGATGCAGTGAAAGAAAATGGAGGGGTTATTTCTTTCGAGAGAACGATAAAGACACACAGACTGACTTGTTCAGGTGGTGAAGCAGAAGTAGCAAATGGGCTAAGATTTATTGATCACAGTCTAGTGCCCCATGCTCAAGTCGACCTTTTTTTCTTCCAAGGACCCCGGTAATGGCATACATGCCTTTCCCCCACCTTTTTACTCCTTGTTATTGACTTAGTTTGAATAGACATGAACTCCTCAATGAGTATGTGTGCTTCCTTGACATAATTTAAATAAGTGAATCATAGAGCTCTCATAATTATACAGAAACACAGGTTTTAGAAGGACAGTATTGAGCTGTTTGGTTAACTGTAGCTCCATACATTAATAAATAGAACCAAGTTGCCAATTATTAATAGACTTTTGAAAGTCTCAACTTTAAGGAAATTTATTTACAAGATTACTTTGTAAAACAGCCTGTAGAAAAATATTATTTTTCTGTTATTAATATGAGCATTACATTATTCTCTTCTTTAATTTGGACATGGAGGTACTGTAAATTAAAATGATTCTTTCCTCAAATGTGTCTCTGTTCGAGTAAATCACGTGGGCAATCTTAAGCAAACTGTCAGTTCTGTAATACAGCAATATTCTATTCCAAGAGAACTTCCAAAAAGATTTCAATTAGATGTTAAATGAGACACCTGGAATTCACATATTTCTCTCAGCTCCTTAGGCAAAAATAACAGGATAATAATTTGATCAGCTCAGAGGATTTGGTGTTTTATTGTAAAATGTGTTCCTTTTAAAACGGATCAGAATATCAGTTTGCACTCTCCAAATTTTAGATTGCTTGTCTGCATGGAAGCTTGAGATGAATGGCTTCTTGGGAGAAGGAAAAAAGAATCCTCAGTGCTTTGAGAGCACACAGATAAATACGCAGTGTGAATAAACTGTTGTGAATGTGCAGTGAATGAATAACTTTTTTTTTTTTAACAAAAGCTTTTCCAATATTTCTCTACATCTGCATCAAATATTACTGCAGTGACAGGAATGTCAAGACAAAGGCACTGTGAATAAGTGTATGCTTTCCATTACTATGCTGAATACAAGAGGGATAGATTTGATTTTGCAGAGTCCCAATGAAGGCTTAATGTAATTTAATGTACTGCAATTGAAATTATCTATAAATGTGGTTGCAAACACCATTACAGACAAAGTAACTGAAAAAATATTTGCATATTGCATTATATTTTAGAAGGATGTTCTGGTCTTCAGCAAAGGAAAGGCAGGTAGCAATGAAACCCAGTTGCTGGTACTGGTTACCCAGTTGCTGGTACCCTTCCTGACATGGCGTTTTAGTAAGCTATGCCCATGGGAAAGATGAAACTGGTCATGAATGTGGTGAGCAGGTGAAGGACCTGACCATGGTCTTGATGGGGAAAGAGAGCCTGTCTGCCTGTCTTATCCCATGTAAACTTTTCTTGAATGTGCTATTTATAAGAGTTAACTATGGTTTGCCTGTAATAGTCTGTGGATATAAGCAAGACAGTGTTTGCATGCAGATGTAATACCTTTTGCTAGACCAGTTCTTTCCACAAATATTCATTGCTTATTCATAAATGCATAAGGTTCACAGTTCTGCAACTAAGATGATTTATATGCTACAGCACCTATGGAAGACAATGTAAACCAGGTCCCTAAAGCATTGAAAAATATAGACACTTAGTGAAAATTAGGCAAAACCAGACAAATATTCCAGCTATGTTACAACTCCCGTATAGTGGTAGTAGTTTTTAACGGGGATGTAGACACTTGAAAAATATTCACCACCATGTCTGATGGTCAGATGCCTGTCCACTGGCAAGAAATCTACCTACTACACCTATCACTGGCATTAACTGAATCTGTGCAGCTTCTTCCAACATGTTACCAGAAATTGTGTGGGATTTTGTGTTTCTAAATTGAGTAGTGACTGTAGGATGCTGAGTGTTTTTCCTCTTGTTCAACAAAACAAGCAAGTGTACGCTTAACTTCAGACATATACATAATCACCAGTTTGAATATGGATTCATCAGACATTTGGAAATAAGCATTCAGACGTTTGGAAATAAGCATGTGTTTAAATGTTTTGCCTATTTGGGGCTGTCTTTGAGATCTGCTGTCTATCATCACGACTGAAATATCTAGACATTTTCTCCTAGCCTCAGGAAACATTCCTGTACTGCTTGGGCAGTGACTATGCCTCTCCCCTGCAGTTCTGCAATTCATTTTCCGCAGCTACTTACCATAAACCTTTTGTGCTGTGGCCCCCTGCAGTTTCTTATCAGTGTGCAGCTTGTCATAGTTATTCTTTTAAATTATTTTATAAGCAAAGAGTTTCTTCTAAGACATTTCAATGAGAAGCAATATAGAAATGCTATACAATATGTCAGCTAAGCAAATATTGGCAAATGAAGCAAGACTTTCTGTTCATTGTCCAAAAAATCTAAACTAGCCAATCCCCATTTCTGAGATAGTTAAAAGAAATTATTAGAGCCTGAAAATCGATTAGATGTCACTCTACTCATTTTATGCATTTCCTCTGCTGGAACTGTGTTTTGGGAAACATGTTATATTAGTATCAGATGCAAGTACACTGAAATTTAATGTAATATTAGCCCCAATTTTAAGGATATGGAATCTGTCTTTGAAATTTAACATAGCTGTACATAACTTGTTCATATCCTTGCAGCCCTGCTGCTACAAATGCTGGAAATGTAATAGATCTGTGCAAAGGAGGTTTTTAGATTCCTTGCCTCAAGCAAAATTAGCTAATGATATTCATTCAGATACAGTACAGTACAAATGGGGCGCATTAAGTGGCTTAAATTAGGTCAAATTGAATAATTGAATTTATTCTTTTACTTAAAAACAACTTAATCAGCTGAGAGTGCTGGAGTCTGAAAAAATAGGTTAATTAAATATTAATTAAAAGTTTATACTTTTAGCTTTCTTGTCTTTACTTTGCAACAATATTATTCATGTATCTGTTTTTCCTCATTGCAGCTACTAGGGGATGATGTTCAACCATTCTCACTCGATGAAGAATTTGATTATGACAATGTGCCTTTGACCCCTAAGTTCTCTGAAGCTGAGCTGAAGGCCATAATAGACTTGTCTGAAGAGAAGAAAATGCAGACAGATGTAAAGTCAGCAGGAGCTAAAGACTGATTCAGATGTGCCTTGCATGACATTCAACAGAAGTGCTGTTGAAATGATATTTTTAGGGAGTAAATCTACTTCCCTATTTAATCTTGTTATCTGTGTAGTTTGTAAGTAACATCTTCATGATTTTTTTATTTGTTCCTTCAAACTGTCTTGGAGCCCTGAAACTTTCTTCCTACCTACCCACCTTCTAGTTCATACATGCACAGAACAGAAGGCTGTTTGTGTAGCAGCCCCTCAGCCAGCGAGGAAGTGTCTTTTATATGTCTGTACATGGACTTGTTTTTCAGATTGTATGAGGCAGTTGGGAGGTTGTCTCAAATGACAGCCATGAATTCTCTTTTCTAGAAGAATCCTTGAGTAAAACGAAGCCTTCACTGCCTCCGGTGAGGCACGCAGGAATAATTACTCCTTAAAATCAACACAACTGGTGCAATTCGGAATAGCTGTATGTATCGCTTGGTAGTGATTCCAGTTCCTGACTAACTCAAAGCAAGTCCCAAAATTGCCTTTGTCTGTTTCGTTCAGCACTGCTAGTAAGAACTTTATGCAGCTGAGGAATCAACCTTTAACTTCTCTCTATCTCTATTCAAAGATAGAGAATTACACTAGCAAATAAATTCAGGAATGATTTTTGTCTGTGGGTGATTTCAGTTCTGCATATAAATAAATATTCCTATTTCCAATAAACGTTTTAAAACAAATGATCAAAATTGACTCTGTGTAACTGCTGGTAATTAAAAAATTAACTGCTACTAAAAGTCTTCCAGAAAGAAATGCACTGAAGTGCAGACAGATTGTACATTTTTTTATGATGATTCCAGGTTTAAGACTTAAACTTAGCATCACCCAATACAGGAAGCTTTGGAATTGAGAAAGTATGCATAGTATAGGTCGGAGAGAAGATCTCTTAACACAGGATAGTATGTACTTTTGCCATAAGGTGTTTAAAATTCAACTTTTCTCAGCTTACCAAAGAAACTTTTTTTGTTTGTATGTTTGCTAGAAAGATATGGAGGACACAAACTACAGATTAGCCCTACTGAAGTCTTATTACCACTACAGTCAATGACAAAACTTGTTCAAGGGTTCAAAAGTTCAAAACAATCTTCAGGTCAAGTCAACTCTGGAATTTCTAAGTGCATTTCCTATTCATTTCATTAGCAATTTCCCCCTGTACATTAGGGATACATTCAGCCATTCAGTTCTCTCATAGGTTTATGATTCTCTTACCAAATGTTCAGACTACGTATTATGCTCCCTAATGTCATTCAGTCTATTCATTATATAGTTCTGTTGGAGTCTTCACTGCAGAATATCCCAACAAAATTGGAACCCTATAATGGCACTCATTTTATGCAAAGACATGAGGATAATCCACTTACATTTACACCACTCCTGAATTATTTTTGCTTTTTATTAACTGAGATGAAAATCACAGTGGAGATTAAGACATATAGGCTAGATTTTCTGCACATCTTGTTTTAATGACCTGCCTCTGTTGTCTTTGACTTGCTTATGAACCTAGCCTTGTTGGTGAATTCATTGGAAATCAAGGATGTCTGATGCATCTCCCTAATCCCTTTGTCTTCCTGGCTACATTAATATCTGCAGTGCAGTAGGCATAGGAATTCAAAGCAGTCAGAGGGTTTACCAGTATTAAACTTGTTGCTTAGGTGGTGTTTGCAGAAGTTCAGAGTCTGAATAGATCCTAGGCCATGGAGAGGAGCTCTCTGAAATCTGAGGTGAATGAAGTAGGTAACTGAAGAGATATTTCCTTGGCTGGCCATGATCCAAGCATGGGTATTAAATGCTAAGAGTTATTCCTCGTGGATATACAATGAAAAGTAATTATTTGCTGAGATAATGATAGTAAAAGAAAAGATGACAGTTAAGAAAAAGAGGTGCAGACAGATCTGTCTGACTCAGACATTATTATAGTTTTAAATGTATTTCTATTAACGCACAAAGGTATGTTTATATATGGTTGTATACACACAGTACGACTGAAAGCAAAAAATTCTAGTGCAGAGAGTGCTCACAAGATAATTCAGAACACTATAAAGAAGGTGGCACAGAAACAAATACCTGCGCTTCCAGAAAAGACCCTTTGATCCCCTGGCCTTGATTTTTTTGCTGCTATAAACTGACAGAACTCCACTGAGGTCATTTATATTGATGCATAGCAGACAGGACCCTGTTATTTACAGTCGTAGCTGAAAAAATATGCAGCCAAATCAATTCCTCATTTAACTTTACTGAATATAAAACAATGTATATGACCCATTATCTTTATGGAAAAACATTTAAATGTAGAACCAATGCAAATGAAATGTAAAAAACATATCTTAATTGTTCAGTTACTAGTTTTACACAGGTCATTTTAGAGTATTTCTCCAGTGTTGTTTGCTCAGAACATAGGCTTTTTGCTTTAATGAAAATATCAGCTATATTTTCAAGTCATGTTCAAATCACAAAACTTGTGCATATATGTAGAATCTAATAGGTACTAATAATTTCCTTCTTTCTCTCTCTTTTTCTTCTCTTCATCTTGGCAAGTTTCAAATTTGCTTTATCCTGGAATTGTTGTAAAAAGACCTCATATTCACTGTAAAAACATTACAAAGGAGGATTCTCTCAGTTAGTGATGGAGCTGAGTTTGGATTTATATCTTCCTGTTGCAGAAATCAAAATAGGACTAAATTTGTAGCTATTCAGCAACCTAACGTATGGCATGGTCTGGCTAAACAGTCGCTTGGTATCAGAGAGTCTGCTTGGGTAGCAGATTGATAAATATCCTAGAGTCTTCTGGACTGTTATTTCTAATCAGGAATCTAAGTGACAGCTTTGTTCCACTCAGGTACAATTTCTTACAGCCCTGTAAAGAGACAAGTCAGTTATACTGACCAAAGAAACTGAACCAGCGTTTGCTACTCGCCTCTGCTCTGCAGTGCTCCATAAGTAAAGATGTGTGTCGTGACTACTGTTAGTATTATACTTCTGAAGGTGCCAAATTGAAAAGTGATGATGGACAGGGGTGGGATATGGCTTCCCTGGAGCTTCTCGCCTCTTTGGGCTGCTTGCTGAACTCACTACCTAGTTCCCCATCTGTGGTTCAGCTTAGGATCAGTGAAGTTGCACAGCGAAGCAGAGGAAACCTTTGATGAGGGTTTGGCTGGCCCCGCACCACAGAGATGAGCTGCGGTGATAGTGGGGGCACTCCCAGCACCGTGGCCTTTCTTGTGGCTTGGCGGCAGTTAGCACAGGTGGGTGTGAGGTGCTGCGTGTGTCCTGGAGCTCCTCGCGGAGGCCCTGGACCCTTTACTGAAAAGCAGCTTGGCCAGGCGAGTCCCTGGTGTGAAATCCTCCCAGGTGCTAAACGTCTGCCTCCCCCTGTGAAAGCACGAACGGCTGCTTTCCCTGACATGGTATTGACGGAGTTCTGGAACTCACCAAATTACTATGAGTCTGGTAAACATGTCACCTTGGAGGTGACATCCTGGTCTGTGTTCACAAGGTGCGATAAGGCAAAGTTGCAGGTGTATGAGCTGTGAAATGCCACAGAGTTAAACTGAAGATAGCTTTTGTGCTGGTTTATGAGAAGTTTGCAAGTAGAAAAGCAAGTGTTAAAAGGTAGTGTCATTTTTATAGACAGGCTAGTTTATTTGCAATTGCAGTGTCCCACAGTTAAAATGGAAATCAATTTTAATGCCTTATGAAAATGCAGAAATATTTTTCTCATTTACAGCACTTCCAAAAAAGACAGATAATAAAATTCCCCTGATTAACGATCTATAATTTTATGTGCTCTGTGGTATCTTTTTCAGTACATATATCCACAGAAACATGTTTCAAAATAATAAGCAAAGATAGGTCTGAGAAAAATGTCTAAATCTAACTTCACACTGAATTTCAGGCTGTAACAACTGTGTATTCAAACCCCTCTTTGATATATTTCAGAATACTGAGATATTCACAAGCACTGGGGAAGCAGAAATTACTCTAAAAATCTCTAACCAAGTATTTCTGAAGCAACCGTTCAGTATCTATCAGACAACCAAAAGCAAAGCGATCAGGGACATGCCTATATAAAAACCATCTACAGACTGTAACAATTAGAATAACTGCATACTATAGTATGGTATTATTACTCTATAAAATAATTCTTAAGTCATATTTTAGAGAATGAACCAAATCCAAATACTCTGTTGATAGAGTTCTCAAAAATGTTTCAATGCCCTATTGAAAAGTTACTTTAATCACTTAGTAATTTATCTGAATTTACAACACATTTATCTCTTGACCCATTCAAAAGAGATTTAAAATTGTGTGGGATTCTTCAGTGCATTTTGTGGCACAGCTAATACCATGAATTAAAGCTTTAGCCTCATCATATTGGATGTTGTAACAGTATTTACTCTTTTTAACTGTTGTGCTTGGGCATGCGGTCACCACTGTTTCTGGAGTATACAAGGTGTGTACTTAGAGAAAGTAAGCTTTAATAGTTGGTTTTTTTTAACTTATATGCTTTTCTGGTCATGCATACAAAACCATGTAATGTGTAATATGGTATGCATAATTCTTAGAAGGGGGTAAGCATCACTTATTGTGTTGCTTATGCTCCTCAGAGTAATACAGCTAGAGGATAAATTCTACTCCTTACTTAGAAGTGTTGATTCTGACATTTAGATTTGCTGTAAATTGCACATTTTTTCTTTAAGGGAGAAATGTTGAAATGCATGTTTTCCTTCTCATTTCCTTTTTATTTTTATTTTTCATTTTTTGTGTTTCCTATGTCAGATTTACAACTAACTTCCCTAAACATGACAAGGCATTAATCCAATGAGCTACTTTCCTGCTGGAAGAAATTTTACAGTAAAAAAGATGGAAGGCTGGTGTCTTCTAGGTCAGGAAAAATCAAAGCACTGTTAGCATTTCCTGCACAAGCTTAGCATTTCCAATGCTTTCAAAAACAAACAAAAATGTAAATGATGGTCAGTCTGTGTATTGAATGAAAATCTAAGTCCAGATTGCCCTTGTTTAAGTCAGCTGCTCACACTTCAGTTCGTCTGCCCACCAAGGATTCTGTTAACTAGTGTATTTCAAAAGCCAGACTGTCAAAAGCACTGACAGCTTGCGCTAGCTGAATAACATTTCCTCCATGCAATCCGTTTAAGGCTTTTGTTTTAGGTTGCAAAACACTTCTTGAGATCCACTGATATTTTTGTCATTCGTGAACATTTATTAAGTAGACTGTATAAAAAATAATGGCCCAGCAGGTATCTCTCTGCTGAGACCAGAAAGAAGGGAAATAATGGGGAGAGTGGTTGACTAGACAGCAGAATATTGACTGTGCTCTGTATGTGATGTTTGCTGTGTTGTTTTTCATTCTTTTGCAATATTAGTGTGAGAATTCTGTTTGTCAAAAGAGATGACTGAATAACAGTTCTCCCCACCTCAAGAAAAAAAACAGATGCTATCCAAATTCCAAGAGTAGTATTGCTCATTATGGGCCAGGTTTTACAAGTTACTTGAAACTGAGGGTATTTACCAATTCATGAGATTAAACCCTGATCACAGATGTCCAAATGACCATTTATCTGGTACTGCTCCTAATTTCATACCTCACAAAATTTTATTTTTGGAAAGTATATTTCTTCGACACTTTTCACTTCATTAGGGCTGCCCCAGAACAAGGTAATCCTTCAAAAGTGGTACTGAAAACAAGTAACTTGAAGTACTCTGAACAGAAATGATGGAACTAAGAATAGCATTAAATTAAGTAATGCTAAATTTAGAAAAAAAGGGTGAACATTTGCTGAAATCTGCTAGATCCAGGAAGACTTTATCCTGGAATTCTTGGTGCCTGTTCCTCTTGGTACCTCAATTCCACTGTAGTTGCGTCAGAAGCAACACAACAAACATTATTGTAATTAGACTCATATATGATTGTAATTCACTGGGACATTTTCAGTCATCTGCAGCTTAGCAAGAGACTCCCTCAGAGGAGAAAGTATTCTTTATTTTTCTTTATGTTTCAAAATACACCACACATAACCTTGTCTTGCCCTATCCTCCCAAAAGGAATTGCTAGAAGGAACTATCTGTGCCTAGACCATTTACCACTTGTTAGTTTAAACCGAGTTTTCAATCTTGCTTTTCAGTTCACCTTTCCTAACCTTTATTTTCCAGATGGAATTTTATGTGTAGTTCCAAGCACTGAGGAAACAAAATCTATGTTTCTTCCAACCAGCAGCATCCTATTAACATTCAGAAAGACGTTTGCTCATGTACTCAGTAAGAGAGGAAACTGATTGCTACCTCACAGTGAAGTTTCTCTGGTTTAAATGTTAATCGTTTTAAGCACTCTGGAGTTTTCCATGGCCTCTAGGTCATTTTTTTATAATGGTTGATACGATCTCTCACAAGAAGAGGACAAAAAAGTACTGCACTGGCCTAGTTTCAGGTAACCTCTAAAACCTCAAGTGGACCACTTACACATAAAAGAACAACAACTTTTTGTGAAGCTTCATTTGAATCCCAGAGGAACAACATGATCGAAAATCAATTAACTTTCCACATGAAAAAATAGCTCATATTGCTAAGCTTTCCTTCTTGATTATGTTTGGAAGCAAATTGCCTTGATTATACCTTTGACGGGGAGGAAAGCCTTTTAATTAATTCAATACATACTATAGCAGTGCTAAATTGTATCATGGAACAATTAAGTGGGCCCACACCAGTATTTTTGCCCTGTTGAAAATGGGTATTGCTTACTTAGTGAGTCAGGCTCTTGCTGGGTTGACGCAATTATCTGTTCATTGCAGAGCATGTGACATAAAAGCTATTAGGGCCTTTTATGTACAAGGGAGGCTAAATGGAGTAAACAAAAAGCCAATTTAAGTAGAGAGTCTGAAACAAGCCTCCCTTGGCCAAAATTTGGAGAAACACGCGTTAAGCTTCCAGAGCCCAAATTCCAATACAGCATGTATTTTGGGAATATTCAGACTTGAAATCTAATTTGTATTGGTATTGGTTTTGGATTGACATGAGAAGTGGATGTGATTCTGCATCGTTTCATAGATGACAGGCAGCATCTATGACAGCAGTTGCTCAGCTAGGAACTATTGGCATTACATTGTATAGTATCTATAGTAAACTGCTTCTTAAACCCTAATCTTGCCTCAAGCTCTTAGATGAAAAGGATTATATTATTTGCTATGTTTGCTAAGAAAAAGATTTTAAAATTACATTATTAATGCAAATGTGCAAAATACAACATATTTAAAGAAATAATGCAGTCTATGTTTTTACAAAAAAGTACGTTCTTGTATCATTAATCATGCTACATTATGTCATTGAAATAATACTAAGACTCTTTTTGATTTACCTATTGATAATACAGAATATTTTGTCATGCTAAGCTAGTATGACTAGGTCAGTTTAGCTTCCTTCATGGATCTTTTCTATAAGAAATATAATCACCTGCACAGCATTTTCCATACTATGAATGCTGTCCAAAAAGGCTTGCATATTCTGAGCCTTGATTTAATAGAGCCTCGATTTAATAACTAGCATTTTGAATCATGACAGAATGTAAATGTTAGTGGGCAAGGGACACTGTCAGATGCATTCTCTAGGTTCATATACCAATAAAAATATTTAGGATTGACAAAAACTTAGAGAGAGACAAAGGCAGCAACTGGAATGACAGCATGACATTCTCTGACCTTAGGTAGAGAGATGCAATTTGTACCGTTAAATTCAGTAGCGATTCACTTTTTCCTGGGGACAGTTTTTCAAATGCATTTGTGACTCATCCAGCGAGTCCATTTGTTGAAAGTATTAACCCAGAAACTGTCCCCTCGCTCTGGTCCCAAATGGTTGTTGATGGTCTTTTGGAGCAACCATTTTCCAGTATCTTAATCTGAATAAAAACTATTTTGTTAGGGAGAAAATACTCAGTCTTTTTTTTTTTTTTTTTAAGTCTTTTTCTAAAATAACATGGAAAGGAGCATAACTGTACAGATACCACAAAAATAATGCTCGAGTTACAACGCATGGTGGCAATGTTGCATCACTTCTGAACTACGCTGTGTAGTACTTACCCAGACAATATTCATTTACTAAACAATAAATAGTTAGATGCAGTATAGTGGTGTTTTACCCAGGGAATATTATACTTGTATCTGGTAGCACTGATTGTGTTTTCTATTAAAATATAGAATAAGGTATAGGAAAAATATTTTTTTCCCTTTTTACCACTATAATAATTCGAATGTGTGCTAAGCACTGTTTAAATTTTGCAGCAATAACATACCCAGTATTGCAAAAACCTCTAATTAGCTTTATTCCACATAACCAACCATATCTGCCTGAGAGCAACACTTAGGATTAAAAAACAAAAAAAACAAAAAACCAAAACACATGAACACAGAGAGAGGAGAAGAACCCAACACGGAGAATTCAGAAACTGTGTCGCACAGATATTAGAAGTTTTTAGAAGCTTTCAGAAGAAAGCTTTACAGTTCAAACACACTAAGCATGAACTCTCACTTACAAAAAAATCTCTAGTCTAAATATAAGCTTCCATAAATGTCTGCATGGTGGCATTGTGAAAGAACTGCCTGCTTCTCAACAAGAAAAATGTCTGGCATACAGGAGCATGAGTTGCTGGGTTCAGTGGGCTGTAGGTGGCTGCAGGCATAACAAAATGCCCCTGAGTTAGTGGGCTTTGGTGGTACCCTTTTGGGGATCATTTCAGCAGAGGAGCCAAGGGTTCATTCATCTGTGCACCTTCCCTCTCTCTCCTGTCTGAGAGCAGGTCTCTTCAGAGGGGACTATATAGGTATATATAAAAACAATATTGACTTCAAAGTATTCCAGGTCTTGAGTTTGTCATCTTTCCTATTTGTCCTGCTTATGGTGCTGTGGCAGTGCCACTGGTCCCATCTGCAAGGCATATTTTTTTCTTTCTGGTATTTGTAGAGCTCTGTGTCTCGGCAGACAAGCCCTTTTCTGTGCTTCTGCCTAGGCTCAACTAAGCCAGTGTGGTACTGATGATTTTGAGGGAGAAAATCTAGCTCAGTTCACCCTGAATGGGAGAAGTCTAGGTGAACATTGGAGCTGCGGTGGTTTAAAATCACAGAGGTTGAAAGCACTATGCAAGGTGGAAATTTAAGTTTTTGTAGTTAACAAATAAAGCTGTGCTTTCTTTGCCCCCTTTTCCCCATTCTACCAGACACAAATTAAAATAATAAAATAGAAAAAAAGATCACAGAGTGAGAGGCAGCACTGACAGGAAGCGAACTGGTTAGATTCATGCTTGGAAGATTAGCACTTTCAGATTAGTTGATACAGGTTGGTTCTTATGAGCAAGGCATCCATGCAGGCTAGCAAAAAATAAAGATTAGGAATTAAACAAGTATTTGGGTCACGTCTCTACTAATGTTGCTGTAAATAGCAGCTGGCTAGAAACACTGAAAATGTACCAAAGTAATTGATATAGTAATAGTGAAATTGACTTTGCCTTTTTTTTATTTTTATTTTTTTAAGTCTAAAGTCCTTTTTAGATCTGCATTTCTAAGATGAAAGTCAAGAGCTCTATAATTCCATGTCTTCTTTTTTTATTGATTAGAGGTACAGCTTAAACAGTAGTGGAGAAAACCTGAATGGAAATTTGCCTTCAGCTGATAATCAGGAGTTTGATATGCAGGTAGTTCCTTCCCTTTACTGAATATAACAACCAAGGCATTCAAAAATATTCAGGCAGGAAATGTGTCATAGGATTCCTTTCCACTAAATAACATCTATGTTATGATAATATATTTCTAATACCAGTAATTTTCAGCAAGAGAGATGAACGAAGTAGTGCCTTTAGTATTGTAATTTCTTCAAATTAGAGAACACCTGCTTTGCATGCTGATGTCTCAAAAGAATGGCTTAATACAGTTACATATCTTTGGATCCTATTACCAGTCCTAAGAGTGGCCTCTCTGTTTGGCTAGTGAAGTTCTTTCCAACTTCCCTTCTTCCCTGCTTAGGAAAAAACAATATTAGCTTCCATAACCCTTCAATCAGCATTGCTTTTTGTTTATTTTTCCTTATTCAGGCTCTGCCAAGTCCCCACTTGCAAAGCACCTCCATGAATATTGCTGTATGATTGTACTATTTTTTGTGATTTTCTATACTCTTCATTTTACAGGCTACACTAATGAGGATTAAAAATCAGGTTTCATTATGAGCCCTTGGCCCAACTCTATGGTAAAACACAAAGAAATGTATATTTACTGTATATTTACTGCAATACTGTAAATTTAAGCAATATCTGGTTTGCCCACTTCTCTTTTTATTTAACTCTGAACTTGAACTAAGAAGAAACAAACTCAAACACTGCTAGAAAGCAAACCATGATTCCCTTTTTCTAGACTCATTCCATAATACTTACACTTCTTTAAAAAAATCACTTTTGTTTTCTCCCCTTACACATCAGTGGAATCTTATATCTTTAGTCTCAAAGAAGTACTAAGAAATGTTTATCAGTTGCTTTGATATTGATTGAGATAAAAAAAATGCATTTGGCATTTTGTATTAAGGGCAGGATGATCTGCAGCACCTTCTGCCAACCCTTTTTAAAGGACAATATGAATGTCATTTTCCTACTTGAGGTACTAAGTCCCAAGAATGTCCAGCAAGGCCTCCTTGCTGTGCAGATTTATTTCCACTCTGCAGCTAGAAGTATTTCAGTAAGTGAAAGGTGCAGAAGAGAAATATAGTAGGTATAGATAGCATAGCTTTAAAGGCAGATGCTGTGGAGTGCTGACTGAGGGCCGGAAGGTTACAGGCTGTGATATTTAATGCTCATCACGAGTTCACAGCTGATGTACCTTTGCTTTCCTGCCCTGATAATATTTCACTTGGTCAAGATTTGATGAAAACAAACAATAAAAATCCTTAGTGATATCATATTTTTTTCTTCCTTAGGAATAGCACACAGAAGAAGTGTGAACTTCATATACAGATGCTGCATTAACAATCCTGTTTCTATGAAGTACATAAAAAGGATTTATTGGGGTTTCAGAAGCAGCATAAGCTCTTTCAGAGGCACAGGGCCAGATTCCCAGTTCACTTATGCATGAATGAAATGAACTGACAAATTTATTAAAAAACCTTAGTACTGGACTGGTGGTTTCATCTGTAACCCCTCTTACAATTCTGGCTGGAAGATTATCTGGTTTCCTTTATTGAGAGCATTAAGATCTTGGAGGTTTGAATCCTCCTCAAAGCATAGTTTTAGACTTCAGACTCTCTTTTCCCTTAGTTATCATGCTTTTGCCCACATGTTCAACATTGTTGTCCCTACTAAAAACAAAGGAGGGTCTGTGGGCTATAAACAGAGTATTTTCCTGCCGTACTGCCAATAGAGTCTCTGCCATACTCTTTTCTTCCTGGATATTTTCTTCTTTCATTAATATCTGTGATATGAGAAGGATGACTCTGCCAATAATATTAGCAACAGTGCTGGGAAATGCTTACAGTATAGAAAAGGGCTGCTCAAGGGGGACATTGGTTTCCCTGGAGAATAAGAACTTATTAGATGAAATCTAAGTCCTACTGCTTCTAGCTGCAAACTCATCAGGCTTGTGGTGAGAAGAATGGGAAGAGGAGTTGAACATTTTAAATGCAGCAGAAATACAGACCATCTTTTAGTCATATCTTCTGTCCTGTGCTTTTGAAATGTAGATTTATTTAGCAAGGAACATCTTGGACAATAACGAGGAATTAATGTACTTTTTTCCTGATAAAAGCATCTATCTGTCTGTTTATTAAGGCTTAGATAGTGTCTGTGCAATAGAGGTTTTTTGTTATTGCAAACATTTGAAAGGCAGAGAGAAAGAAAAGGCTATTGTCTAAATTTTGGTTTCTTTAAATGCTATTCCTGAAGGTGCACATATTTGTTTGAAAATAATTGCAAATGTCACCACTCTGCTTCAGCTTACGTGTTGCCTGGCTTTCAGGGATAAGGGCACTTAAGTTGCTAGTAAACTCCAGCCTAGAAATATTCTGGCCTTTTCAGTTTCTAAAACATATTTCATAAGCAGCATTTCTTTTCTAGCCTGCAGCAACAGGACTTGACATTTATATATTGCCCCACACATATATCACATAATATTGTCAGATTCTTTATGATTAACTGATGTAATTGACTTCTGAGATAAAAAGAAATGTATGTGGGAGAATCCACTGAATAAAACAAAGTTTGGGTTTTATTTCAAAGTTCAGCTAAAAAAAGGAAAAAATAGATCTTTCCTAAGGACAGCCATTCCTTCAGGAGAAACAAGCATATGAAAAGAGACTACACCAGAAGAGGGGAGAAGCAAGGGCATTTCAGATTTATCCTATACCTGGTCAGGGTATCAGATCCATGTGTCAGAGAGAATGCAGGAAAACAGAACAAAAAATTCATCAGCAAAGCTAGAGCTGATAAATATCGTTCTCAAAGTCTACAGTAGGCTTTCTGCCTTTAGGAAGGACCGAATCACACTGATTTTTGGGCTAATCTTTTATTCAAGTATTACTCAAGTATTAAGCTTGCAATTCACATCTGTCTAAATGCCTCCACAACCATGTGTATTCCTGGTGCTGTTAAAAAATAAGACTTGAAAATTTACAATGGATGGGAACAGCACCAAACTTGCATCTGAAATTGGAGAACAGAGATCTCACATGATGCTTTAGGTGGTTACTTATAAGTGTTACTAGAATATTTAGCAATTAAAACATTCAGTGATTAAGTTAATTCTTAGTTTAGTCCATTTTGACTAACAAATTTATAACGTGTTTTGAAACCTTCTGAGCACCTCTGAGCTCCAGAACTGCAGGTTTTCGCATTAGCTCTATAAATTCAAAGATATTTTGGGAAGCATTCAATAAAATGAGGAAGGTCAACAGCAGCATTGAAAAGCAGTATAACACACAAGAAGTCAATTAGAAGGGCAGTGATTGGACCATCATGCCCTTAACAACAGGAATATTTCAGATCTCACTGCAACTGTTATGAAGAGACTTTTGCTAATGTCCTGAAGGGTTTATGTATTAGCCCTCAACACTTGCTTTTTACCATGGCATGGTAAAAAAGTACCAGTCAGGGTAAAAGAGTACCAGAATTAATATCATTTTCCATTTGCTTGATGATGAAAAGATGTCAAATTAATCAGACTGATATGAAAGAAGCTTTCACTGATTGATTTATTTTTACTGGACTGTAGTACAATTCTAGGAAATTTGTCTTTCTGAGGAGGGCAAATCATTAGATTCCACAACTCCAGACGACTGTTAGTGCTGCTAGGGTAGTATGTAACTAGGTCATGGTATATTCTATCGCCTATGGGAAGATTTTATGAGATCTAATCTTCCTTAATGCATATACTAAGAGGTCTTCTTTTTTGTTTCATATCACAGCAACCAACCACAAAAACACCAGTGAGATCTGAAACACTGAGCTTGTGTTAGTTTTTCACTGCATAACTTCAGCAGTGGAAAATAAATAAGAATACTTCAAGACCTAAAGAAACCTGTTGTTCTTGTGTTAATAAAAGAAAATTGAACAGAGGAAGGAATAACACAGAGAAGATTAAATGACTCCTTATCTCGTAGTGCAGTGACATTTTCTTATCCTTCTTAGAATTCGTGGCCAGTTCCAGGAGTTGTGTTAGTAAACTTGTATATTAAAATTCAAGCTACTTGCTGAACTTTAAAATATTTTTCCTAATGCCCATTAGAATGAAAAGAAACCTTCATTATTTTTTTCTTTTGAGTGGCTTCCTTCTGTCAATGCTGTTCTGTGAGTCACCAGCAACTGATGCATCACTTTACTGCTTTACCTTTATTTAGAGTAACTAGAAATGCAGAGTAATACATAGTAATACATATTATGAGTTAAGCAATAATTTAAGACAAGATATACAGTATGCAAAATGTCATATAGTTTGCAGAGATTAATGCATGAGCCAAGTACAAATACATTAGCTTAACCAACTATCTGGAAAGCAAGCTTAATGAAAGAGAAAATGAATGCAACATAGGAAAGAAAAGACACTGACTGAACATCGTATGTAGAACAAGTATGTTATATGTTATATAAAATATGTTATCATAGACTAGATGTATGAATCATCTCATGTGAGCTCGTGTCTGAGCTCATGTAAACAGATACTCTTCACTGGTAGATAGGGACATATTTCTGATAGCCCAGTTTTATCTCATTCAAGTTCTAGTGCTGGAGGTTGTTTAGCAAAGGTTAGCCTTTAAAAAGCTTGTTTCAGACCACCATGATTTCATATATTCCTAGGTATAACATCTCAAAGCATGTTTTTGGATTATTTAAAAGAAATTTTCCATGTCTCTGTTAAGTCCCACCTCTCCAGTACAGTTCAGTAGAAAAGGCAAGACTCAATCTCAGTCTTCAAGTCTGAGCATTTCTAATAAACTGCTGCATGCTGTTTGGGAAAGACTTGCTTACATCCTCAAGCACATATGTAAAGACAGGGCTATATCTGTGGCCCATATTGAAGTCAGCTTCAAAAGACTCTGAGTTTCTTTGTTACTCTCTAAGCTTGGAGTATTTTCTGTGATAACACCAGAATTTACACTGTAAGGCTCTTGGTCTACAAGTCAGGTGTTTTTTCCTGGAGTCTTTTGTGTTGACTCTACTTAGAGATTGGCACAGTCTAATCTGCACCTTTGCATAAACTAGTAAGCTTAGGCTTGATGGAGGCTTTGAGGATCTTAAAAAGTTGCCATCAGAAATGTGTGACCTGCCATCTTGTTCTTTCTTTCTATAATGGGAGACTCTGTTCTCCAATACTGTTGGCATCACGTTACAGCTGGTTAAAGCATAGGAGAAGGCAATCCTTAATTCAGCAGCTTTTCACAGTTGCAGGCCTTGGACTCCCAGACTTTTACGTCAACATAGGGGAGACATGAAAAAAAGTTCAAAGAAAGAGGTTTAGAGAGAAACAGTTGTTCTGGCTGATGCCCTTTTGTCCTAGAGGCTGTAGCTGCTCCCAGCAGACTCTGCCTGGCTTGGTTTCTGAAGCTCATTACAAATTGCCATAGGTGATAAAGATGACTAGCTGTGTATTTACTCCTGCATTGTGGGCTACAGTGTGAAATTTAAGAGCTCCTCAATATATAGGAAGTCCAACTAGATGATTGAATGGACCTTTCTAGCACCGTGAATCTGTCTATAGATATATAACCATTAGGATTCTGTTTTCTGTAGACAGGACCATTAAATTTATGGGACTTGGCGGTTTGCAGAGGTAGCTGCCATTCTGTGAGCTAGAACAGATGCTGCCTGTTTCACTGAGATGCACAATACCTTGTTCAGATAGTCTTTGTAGTTCATATTAATCTAAAATACATCAAATACATTTAAAATATAGATTAACTTTAGGGACAAGGATAAATATGGCATAAGCCTGTTTAAATGATTTGTCTCCATATGGAATTTAGATCAGAAATCATAAAATTATAACCAGAGAATGTCCATCAGAAATCAAGATTTCCTCCTATAGTATTCTATCTTTGCTCATGGCTTCATTTCCACTGTCATTCCTTGGAGGGAAATCTTACATTTAGCTGTTCAGATATAGTCCCTTTTGATAGAAAATGTTCTCAAAAGATCCCTCTTAGAAAAGACTGCTACGAATGTACTGTGATAATATTGAGGCACTGTGAATTTGAATATGCATAAATACTGAATCTTTACACAGTGATTATCCATATGTTTCAGAAAATATGGGTTTAAATCTTTATATGCGTGATTTACAAAAAAGACACTAAAGAACTAAAATATTTCCTGTTTTAATTCCTAATTTTTACTAGCAGTAAACAGAATTGCTGACAGCAGGAACTATTTTCCCATAAAAGTAGCAAAAGAGTGGGTGCTACATATGCAATACCAGAGTGTATTGCAGAGTGGAGGCTGCATGTTTTTTAGCAAAACATACTTTGGGAAACATTAATTACAATTATTTATTTCTCAGTCACCAGAAGTATGCGTGGTCTACATTTTAACCAGCTTTTTCTCAATTTCCTTAAATATTTCTTGGTTCATATGGTAACCTAAGAAAGATGTTCAAGTTCCTTATTTATTTTATTCTTGTAGGCCACATGTATACAGTATGCATTTAATTTTGCAACCAGCTATGGAAGAGTATTCTTTTTCCTTGTATACATGACATATATGGTATTACTGTAAGAAAGAAAAATAGAAAAAGCCATGTATTGTGCTCTGCCTTTGCTTCAGGACATTATATGATATTGGAATGGAACAACAGTAGCTACTGAACTGGCTTCCATAAGAATGAATATGAACAAAAGGGACCTTTGCAAGGCTCAGACAGTGGATCGAAAGTTTCTATTCAGTTGATTTTTGGGTTCAAGATTTGGGGAAGCCTATTCAGGAAAAGCTACCTAAATACCTACTTTTGTCCTCACAAATGAGATAAAGAAGAACAGGTATGCTGCATTTACACCTGCCATTAAGCTAATGTACCACAGATGATTTTGTGTATATTAGAGCAAAAAGAGAGGTCATATTCCTCTTGAATATGTGCTGAAGGCACATCTTCTGTCTGACTACTATAAAATGCATTAATTATCTTCCTCTTAACAATGTGTTCTCTCCTGCCTTTTGTTGTCCATCCTGGCTGTTTTCTTTTGTAAGAGTCATGCGTGATTGTAACTAATCATAATTTTCAAGTGTTATTCACTCCATGTGGGAGAAACTGTACTGACAATAGTGCTAAGTGTTGTTTGCTTCCAGTAATCTACAGAGATTTGTTGGCTCATTTCTTTTCCCCATAGTAACCTCATGATATCCATACTGACTGACAGTTCTCTCAAGAAAAGTATTAAAAAGTACCTACTTTTTACTGCCTTAACTATAGCCTGTTTATCTTACTATTTCTTTTTGTACTTTTCTCCTTGGAATAACTCTTAAACTCTTTAAACACTTTTCAGTTTTTATGATTCCATAAATAATCTTGTTTATGAGTAGAGTATATAAGTCCCTTCAGAGAACTTATTCCTGACTCCCACAGAGGTAAATATAGGAGAAGTATCTAAAGATAATTAAGTCATATATATTTACAGGATGAAAATTCATAAGATATCTTTTGTTGATATATTTATATCAATGTTCTATTCTTTGCCCTAGCTTGTATAATAAAACTTGGTATACTGAATTCTGTAACTTTTAATTATACAGATTATGCTCTTGATGCTTTTTTTGAAGTTTGAAGGTTGCCCTGAAGACTCTCTTAAAACAGTATTTGCTGCCTGCATAGCGAATAGCCCTGAGAGCAGCACCCTGTGGCGGTGTCTGGGTCATCAGCGACGCGCTGCGCTCTGTGCTGGGGCACTTCAGCAGAGCAGCTGCAGCCACGTGTGCCCAGTTGGGCAGCTGACGTGGCCTCTCCACTGTCTAAATGTCAAGTGAATCAGTAAGTATTCTCATGGCTGCTTCTGACACTACTCCAAAGAACAACCCTTCTTTAAAGGGTCATGTAAAGACAAACACTCTAAAGTTAGGCTGCAGCCAGTCTGGATGACAAATTACCCTCTAGAGCACCTCTGAGTGGGGAGTGAGGAATGGAGGCCCATTCTCCAGCAGGATCTTTTCAGTATTTTGTTCTAAGTCACTGTGGTGAAACTATTTGGTCCTCACAAGATGTGTATGAGATAAGTTTACCCATTCCTCAAATAACATACAGCTCAGCAGGTACAATTTAAACACTATTGAGATACTTCTTCCAAATAAGTTTGGTTCAGCCTCTGAATTTGGTTATCCAGGTATATGTTTTTTGCGTCTATTTCCTTCTTATGTTTCAGTAAATTGCATGGCATTTCAGAAGACATGCCAGAAATGACAAAAAATACCATTTTACTTATTCTGCTCACTAAATGTCCTGTGATTTCTCCTGATTTAATTGACAGATAAATGATACAGCTTTATTAATTTTACTAATTTTCCAATGTGCAACCTTTGGATCTCATTATGTTTAACCATGTCCATTATAAATTTGAATCAGCATGCACAATAGCATCATCACACACTAAGCCTGAGTAGTATTCTATAAACTGTGGCTCCTTTGCATTTTCAGATGTAATTATCTGCCAGTTCTTTCTGTTTTTTGAGAAATGATACTGAAAAATACTCAAATATTTTTTTCCATGAACTTCTACTTCAAATATCTCTATTTTGTCTGCTGAGAAAAGAGCAAACCACTTTGGGTAAATATTTTATTACTTGATGAATTCTCTTCAATTTCCTTAATGTTAATCTTTGAGAGATAACTATGTACCTCAGTTCCTCTTGCTTCTGTTCAAATACATCCAGCACACCAATACTGTCTATATTCTTTCCACTTAGCTTCACAATTTTTGTTTCATGTCTTTTATCTTACAGCCAGAAATTGAGCCATATTCCTTTATTATTTCAAATAGTTCTGGGATTGATTCTGAAGCTATTAAAATGTGCTATAAATCATCATTCATGCAAAACAGATTTTTTTTTATGAAAGATATTTTCACTTTCTATCCCTCTTACTTTTTCTCCCTCTCTCTTATACTGTTTGTCAATAATTCTGCTGACATGGCTGAAAGGAAACAAACCTGCCAGTATGACCCCATTGTGGCCGGGTTGCAGAATAAATAACTTGTCTGCAGGTAAACTGTCCCTGCTTCTTTTCTCATTGTCTTTTCTTTGTTCTTTCTAAATGAAGAATTGGAGGAATGTGTAGGGGATGCTGGGAGTCATGTTTCTGGAAGACAGTAGTGATAAGAAAGGGGATGATTTTCCCCCTGCATGAGGCGCAATGGGTATTGGAAAGGGGAGCTAGCCTCTAATCTTTCCTACAGTCTCCTAATCATAAAGTCTGGGGCACAGAGGAGAAATCTTCATCTCAGAAGTTTCCTTGGAAAGTACATTTCTGTCATTATTCCTCACAAGTGGGTGGTGAAATATGTTCAATTACAACTCTTTTTTGACATGGGATTCTATTCTCTTTTTCAGGCGAAGCCAGGTCTGCAACTAGGGAAAAACGTGCCTTCTTTTAAGGACAGAGAAAATCAGATATGCAGGATATGCTCTTTTCAAAAAGTGTGCAAACTATACAGAAACTCTGGGTTTGTGGGTAGGCACAGATTCCAGAATCTAATGTATATCTTTACTGTTACATTTCTCTCTCCCAAAAAGTACAGAACAATGCTACAAAAACCACTGCAAAAACTTTCTGGCTCATAGAAGAATCAGGCAGTCATGAACACAGACACAGACTGTGGTCCAGGTAGGTGGTTTCTCTAATGTTTTATAGTGTATAGCAGTGCAGTGTTCTTTCTTGAAAGAGTGCAAGAGAATTGCCTCTGTGATAGCTGTATTTTTCCTCAGTGTATCACAGTTACTGAAAAACTTCTGGCTCAATAAACATGTTGAAGACCTTCAGATTTTTCCCTCTGTATCTCCTGGGAGACAGTTTAATTGATATGGCAGACTGCTGCATAAACCATGAAGGGAAATGGAAACTACTAAAACTATGTTTTCACAAATCTACTAGTTAGATCAGAGACCTCTTTCTCTTTCTTTGCCACTTCTCTACGGAGAAGCCCACTGTAAATGATGCCAGATGACCATTTCCCTGACCCTCAAAAACTGACTCACTGTTGAAATTACTATTGAATATCTTCACAAAACCCTTACATTGTGTCTTAGCTGTCAACATATATATATATGAAGCACTAGGTAAGTGTGCATGGCTATGTCCCTTGCTGTGACTGGCTAACTCACACCATGGAATAATTCCTTACCCTGCTTATTAGATATATACCTCTAGATGACATTGTAGAGACCTATGAAGAAGGCTGCACGTGTTTCATCCACAGACTACTCAGAGTAAATGTTATTTCAAAGAGCAAAGTATGAAGTCAGAGCTTACTACCTACCTATGATAAAGTGTGTCTAAAACTATTCTTCCCTTTACAGCTGAACCATCAATTAAACATGTATTCTACCCTTCCTTTTAGAAGAATTTTCCTTTTAGAAAATGCAGTCTTATACATTAATCACCATAGAATACAATGGACTATTTTACTAGTCAGAAATGATTTGCTTATCAAATTATTCAGCAGAGGTAACGGACTTCTAGCAAGTCTAGCAACAGACTTCTACAGGCACTTAGAAATATATCCTGTGTAGTACAGATTTGTCACAGCACTTTGTGGAGTATACTATAATATAGTCAGCTGTTTTTTCAGTCATTATCTCATATTAAGCTCTAACATTATAGGAAAGTCCCACTTCTTAGAAAAGAAAATAGTTTTTCGGTTACTGTAGTTATGGTCACATAACTGATCATCTGGACAACTGAAACACTTAGTCCTATTCATTGCTGGAAAAGAGGGACATTTGGTATGGTCTGACGAAAGGCGTGATGGCACAAGGACAGATGGGTACAAAGATCAGAGCAGAGCTGGCGGATGGGTAGAGCAGATGGAGGGCTGCAGTAAAAAGCGTGACTGGAAAACAGCCCTGCTGGGTAGGGTAAATATGGAAGCAGAAGATGTTATGAAAACCAAACACAAGAGGTTTTATGTTGTCCAGTTTTGGTCATCCAGCTTGCAGTGAACATATTATAATTTGCATTTCTGCTCATCTCACTGCCCAGCCAGTATCACTGGATGGTCTGGAAAAGCTATGTAAAAATACTTGGATAGTCGTTTCTGTTCACATGCACTTCACTGGCCATACTGGGCCTGACTCACCATTTCACCATTTTCACTGACTTTCCCCAAAACACTAAGCTCCCAGGCAATGTATGATTGTCCTTCCCTAGCAGGAAGGTTTGAGAGGTTTGAGAAAAGAGACAACAGTGGGGGCTGAACTGGGTGACCACTGTGTTGCTCTAGAAGTTAAATATGCATCCCTAAATATGCTGAAGAGCTGACTGAGTATTAAGGGCAAAGAATATGAGGTAACAAACAGAGAAAAATGGTCTCCCTGGGCCTAAAGTTTGCAATCAATAGTTTGCAACTGATTCAAATCAGATTTAGGAAGCAAACAGTATTTTTTTTAACCAAACAGGAGAAAAAATAAGTCTGTTACCATACAGCTGAGTGGATAGGAATAATTTTTAATTATAGATATATTTCTTCCTCTTACTTGATAGTATATTTAAATGGAATTAATTTAACATGGTTTCTTAAGAAAAGTTAATGAAAAAATTAACTGTGATAAAGGATTAAAGACATCTTCTGGGTGAACAACATCAGGAAAACAAAAGAGAAGTATTTGCTAGTTATTAATTGGTAGGGCAAAGCTCAAATAAGACTCTTGAACAAGCTACCAAACTCTGTCACATCTCTCTGGCAGCTCAATGCTGCTGCAAATACACTGTTGCTGGTAGTGGTTTGCACATCTAAGTGGGCTCTGGTGTGTCTCCCCTATGTACTTGTGTTTGTAATGTGGATAGATTGCCTAACTAGGGAGTTTGACCACAGAGATACTACCATTGCATGCATAAGTAGTCAGACATATTAAGGGACGTAGGACACCAGTTTGCACCCCGGTGCCCCAGTGTAATGAAAATGGCAGGAGTTACGATCTGGTGCTGAGGCAGTTGTGGAGTGACTACTGACATTGCACTCTCGAGGAGCTGCACATAGGGACTGATCTCTTGAAGTGAATGCCTATAAAAGGAGACATTGTGGGTGCAGCTTTCTCTGAGCTATTGCTTTCGTGTAAGGGAGTGCAGTAAAACCATGATGGACTTCACTATCAAGCGTGATCCTCCCCCAGCTAGTCTTCGTAGACTTTAAGACTGGTGTGAGCATTAGCCAAATACCAGATGCTTGATCTTTTATTCAATACCAATTCATCCTGAGAGCTGGCGTGTCAAGCAAGTTGTTTAGGTCAGCTAGAACTTTGTATGGAGATGTACATACAAGGTCATTAATACCCTCTCAGTAGCTGCACATCAGTATGCCCTGCTGCGTTAATGTTTCCAATTCATTCAAAGGCTCTCAAGGGCACATGTTGAAACATAAGAACTCAACAGGCAGTGAAGTAGTGAATCTGAAAAGATGAGATGCAGTGAACATTAGACAGTAAATGTGCTTCATTTCTAGTTTCCTGGGTAATCACAGCTTGGAACAGAGCTGCTGACACATTTTAAACTGTTCTGTAGACTGAAAGCAGAGCTTATGAAGCACAGAGAATCACATCTGCAGAGGTCTTGGAGATCTGTCATTTCTAACAGCAGTGAAAGTACTTTTACAAAGCAAACCCCTTATGGCACCTAAGAATAAAGGCACCACCTTAAAAAAAAAAGATATAATGGATTTCTGCATAAGGAAATGTCTGTAAAATGATAAATTCACCACTGGTTTATTACTTTTTGTAAGTCATGCAAAATGAGCTACTGAACATGGGACTATTCTATTACTCAGCCTTGCAAAAAACAAGACCATGTGAGCAATGCATTGAAACCATGCACAGAACCAGAAGTCGTTCATCCAATACACTCATTTCAGAAGGCCATGCATTTTTATCACCAAGTTAATGCATTAGCTTTTCATAATGGAAATGGAACAGAATATGTCAAGGAACACAGTGGTATTTTAACATACAATTTGCAGATCCCTATTAATAATAGGTTCATATCCCATGACAGGTTTACTCTGCTTAATTTTTTTCTGTTGCAGAGGAGAGGTTAAATCTAGATACATTATTAAGCATATTAAACAACCTGTAAATACACTGCATAGAAGAGCAACATCATTTCCCGGGAGATTTGTCATACTGCCCAGTCAAAACACATGCTTTCAAAGGGCTCTCAGGCGAGCCTTATTAGCTAGAGGTGGACGTATTTTTTCCTCTGTAAATAGTAAATCTGAATAGTGAGAAGAATTTCAGCCATCTCAGTATCAATCTCAAATTTTATTTTTGCTGAATATTCTTTTTTTCAACTTTCAAGTAGGTAAGGAGAGGGGAGACGGGAAAGAGCAAACTGAAGGCAGCTTTTGCTCTGAAAGATCCTGCAGTCTCGCTGCAGGGTCACTCCCTGGGATTCAGTTCCTTTCTGAATTTGCAGGGTCTCAGACCTGTACCTTGAAACTCCTAGTATGTCTCCATCACCAAGCACCTATAAATAGACAAAGCAGCAGGAAGGAGTATAGTCCGCACTCCCTGAGTCAGAATCAGTCAAAACTGTTTCACAAGAGGAGAAAGAAACAGTTGGATGTCTATTCATTGAGATGAGCATAACTTACATAATATGTTATGCTTGATTGGAAGCACTGAAGCTGAATCAAAATTCTCTTTTTTTGTTTGTGCCATGACAATAGATTGCAACAGATATATATATATATATATGTACCAACAGTGGCAGAAATCAGGGAGTTCTATCCTGATTAGTGTCCTGGAAATTGGAAGCAGAAGTAATGTAGAAGTTGGAAGCAGAAGTAGTAATGTAGATCTCTAAAAATATCAGGGTCTTATTCACCGAGTGTACTAGGATTATTTGGATAATGAGCTCTATAACATACTGGCTTGGTGGGCACTATTCTCCAGTGCATAGTACGGTAGTACAGTTGGAGCAATTTTGGGGAAGAAAGCTTAATGCCTTTTCAACTTATTTGTTCCCCAGATAACAGCAGTACAGTTTGCTGAACTTGATCTTTCCTATGGCAAATTTGCTTTTATCTATTTTTTGGAGCTGAGTTGCTCTGTAAGATATTAGAGATCAAATTTGCTGCCTATAAGGAGAAATATTTTGTCTGAGCCGACAAAGTATTTCCTACTTTCACATTTACATCTAGGCACCAGTAGCATAGATGATCTTAAATATACAGTATTAATCTATTCTTTTCTTTCTCCTTTCAAGATTTTTAATTATTCCTCAGCATGCAGATAGGAGCTGTTCTGTATTTCTGCACATTTTCATGGGGCTGAAAAATGAGTGTTACCTGTTGCTTCATAAAATTCAAGTCTGATTGCTTGCTTGTCAAAGTTGCTTTGCTTGAGTCATCTACGGGGCTCAAAATATATACCCAGTCCTCTGGAAGTGCAAGAGCAGAGCTTGCCAAAATACACAGTCTATTGTCTCTTTGCTGTGCACATCTAACTTCTCTTTGATGTTGACTGAGATGAGGACACACAGCAAAAGGGAGAAGTGATGTCCTACAATTTTACAGGGCCTGGGGTCAAAGATAAAACAGTATCAAAAGACTGTATTATAAATAAACAAACAGCAGCATCCTTCACTTTCAATATACACTGAACTGTGCACCTTAGCGTGTGAGAAAGAGTACGAAAAATCGACTTGCATTGAAGCTACTGCAGCGTTTCATAAAACGTATACTTGGGACAACTTTTGAAGTATGTGTTGATATAATAGCAAAACTCACCAACCACTAAAAATAGCAAAGTTAAAATATATTTGTCCTTGTTGTTACTCCTCACATAGGTAGACTCTATTACTTAAAATAAAAATATGTGTTTTTTGATAGTTGTAACAGTTCAGTATTTATGTGGCTGAGTGCAAAGACCTGAAAATGAGAGCTCCAACAGGAGATATCAGGGATGAGTTACCTACAAGTTTGTGGCACATTATTTTAGTGTTGATCTAACAGACAGACTTTGTGTCTGTCTATTTCTACATGGTTTGTTAGATCTTCAGAAGACTTTTTAGAGTGATGGCAGCCTGCACTTCTCCTAGATTTGAAATGTTGGGTACTGAAAAATGACTTCCAAAATGCCTCGTTACTTTATAAATGCAGGCATTTGGCCTTGCAGAAAACATAGTTCCTTCTTGTCATACTGTATTACAAAGTTATGACTTCATTATAGTTTGTATCTCTCTTTCTATAAACTAGTTTAATCAGAAACAAAACACAGGAGCATTCCTTTTTGCTTCTGCCTCATTTTATTACATTGCTGTTAGCAGGTAGTTTACAGCAGTGTCACTGGTCCTTATTTCTGCTCCATGTAGCCTGCATTATTCATGTGCTGAGTTTTGTTCATTAATTTAAAGCCCTTTAAAGTTTAGAATGGCTTAGCTTCTTTGTGAGACTTTGAATAATCCAAAAAGGAATAAGTCTTTAAATTTCCTTCATCTCTCTAAAATCAGGGAGGATGGGGGTGCAAAACATGGAAGACCCAACACAATGATTGCTATAAAAGTGAAAATTTCATTTCTATAATGCTCAGGGATGAACTGCAAGGAGTAAATCCCATGACAGTAACCATTTAATAGCATATATTTCAAAAGCCATGAAACTAAAGTGAGAAAGAGACACTCAGTGCATGTAAGAGAGGTCAATTTGGAGCAATGGAAATAACATGTTAGCAACAAATTAAATGACAGAAAAGTCCAATATTGAGTGCTCTGCAGCAGGCTATTCAGAAATTGTATTTGGAAATTCAAAACCTGGAAATCAACGGTTTACATGTAAAAATAAGACCAGATGGCAACTTAGTGCATGTTTGTCAACAATGCAAAGACAAAAATCATTAGCTCATTTTTGCATATTTTGTTTCATAGAGAAAGGCAGGAGTTTGTAGAGACAGGCTAATGGGAGGGATCTTGCAAAGTTTTCAGTGAGTATTTTTCCATCATGCAGTAAGTCTACTCAGAGGACACCCCGGGCTTTGAGATGAATAAGGAGTGATTTGTTGTCCTACGACTGAGGAGTCAGAGTTGGATAAGAATCGTGGACGAAGAGCCCTAAGGTGAGCCGGGTGTCTTTCGGCACCCCAGTGGCTACTGGAGGAGGACTTGGTAGCAGGCTTTGAAGCAAGAAATCTACCTCCCGGGAAAGGCAGCACTCTTAGCCCTACTCGTGTCCCACACCAGCTCTGTCGCCCCTCGGGATAGGCACCAGCCAGTCTGGCTTTCCAAGAGTAGACTGGAAGTAAGTTAACAAACAAGCTCAGGTCACTCCTCTTCTGCTGCCTTTGCAGGAGAGCATCACAGAGAGCTGCCTTCTTTCCTGCAGCCTTAGATTTAATTATGTAATTATTAAGATAGGAAAAAATTGTTTTACAAATAGACAAAAAGAAGTAAGTCAAAAAAAAAAAAAAAGAATATGGTTTCTTTTCCTCTTTAAACTTTAAGAGCTAGCTTAGTCAGAAGGACCAGCCATTTGTAACACTGAAGAAATGACACTCTAAGTCTGACAGCATTTATAAATGGGGAAGTGGAGAAGGAAAGAAGTATACTGCTCCAGAGATGTTAAACTATTAACAAGAAAGACTTTTTTGGGTTGTTCTAGTTAGGGAGTATATTTACCAAATTCAACACAAAAAAAATGGGTAATTAATCCACAGGGACACTTACACATCTAATCAGATTTGAGATAATGGTGTTCTTGGGATAGGTAGCGCTTCATTGCTACTTAAGACTAGTCTAAATTGGCATTTAGCTGAAGATAGCACCTGCACAGTACATGTGAATTTTTGCTTGTCAGGAGACTACCTCAGATGTTTTTGATAAAGGAGCAAAGAAGATTCAAGAAAGAACTGGGAGATGATGAAACTTTAGATCCCACTGATAAGAGTAGAGAATTTGCAAACAGGGTATTTTACCCTCTTTCCACAAAGGCCCCATCCAGAAGAAATTGCCAAAGTCTAACATTAATCAAATAGCCCCCATGCCAACTCACTGCACAACGCAAAGAAAAGCTGCTCGGAACCCTGAGTGCCAGAGCAATCATTGCCTGCAATCAGAGGTTTTCTTGCAGTGCTGGGGCTATATTAATGTCAGCAGTAATGTCGCTAGGCCAGACTACTGAAAACAGTAAACAGGGACTTCAGAGAGAGGATGGACTGTGGGTAGGAGCTGAAGGTGCTTTTGCTAGATCGTCACTACTGCTGTTATCCACATTAGACATTTTGCTGCAGGGGAGACCCGCCCTGGGCACAGGGGAGTCTTCAGCAGACCAGCATTTAAGCTACTTTCCTGAGGTGAGACTCGTCTCTTAGTAGTTAAGCTGTTTTCATCCTCTTCAGATAAGATGCAAGGACAAGAGCTGTCTTATTTCTTTTTGTTGACTAAAGGAAACTTTGGCATTTATGTTTCCAATTTAGGGACTTTGTCAGGTGCCTGAAGTTAGAAGAGATGAAAATGTGTCAAATGGCTCTGAACCGGTACTGTGTTTTTCTTCTCAATTTCAGAATAAGTTCTGGTTTATGCTAAAGCTTAGCACAAACTCTGCTGTATAATTACTATATCTGAATGTACTGGAAAATCAATACTCTTACAAAAAGTTTCAGTGTTCAGCAGCTGCCAGGGATTACTAGAAAGTAACTAAAACATGTTAATAACCACTGGCGACTGGCAGTACATCCACTGACCTCTTGGACAAATTTGTGCCAAATAAAACATATGCAGCAATCCTTGGAGCTATTGGAATACTTTAGGAAACATTTGGAAACAAGGCTTCCAAATGGTGACATTGTCCAGTGATATCAAACAAACATTGAACCTAAACCTTTTTTTTTTTTTTCAAGGCAATATTTCAATATAATAGTTTAAGTAATATCTTCACATGATTCACTATCAATAACATATTCCGACAAAGGGAAATCTTGAAATTAAAAGAACTCCGGTCTCACCCAAATCATTTCAATTTATATCAGTCAGAAAATTCTTTGTGCTTTGTGAGGCACTAAATATAGACTGGAAAAAATGATTTCTCTGTATAAACTTAATACTTATATTTGAGAATAGACTACTGCTGTAAGGCGTATTTAATATTGTCACTTGTTTGCTCTCAGAAACAATGTAAGAAGTAGAGGTTTTATTCCTCTCAAGAGCTAGAAGTGAGTGAATATTAAAATAAAATAAATGTATATATGGTATCTTTAAAAATAAAATTCACTTAGGTCATGCTAATTTGGATGAAATTTAGGATCATTTCATTACCTATCAAGGACCATCTAGTAAACACATTTTTTAAAGCAAAATATCACTAATATTATAATCACAAATACTGGTACAGTAATTACATCTAAAATGTCTGACATTTTAAAGAAAGCAATTTATTATTCTTGCATAGAGAAGAACTATCACCGCTGGTAAGTGGAAATAGCAAAAACATTTCTTATAAAGTTTAGAATATCCAATCTAGGAAGCAAAAGCTACCACATGAGTTTGATAGCTGACTACATCGTGTGAATTGAATGTTAAAAATGATCACTGTGATGAAACAACAAGTTGGTCTCAACAAGTCATAAAAGACTGTTTATTGCTGATGATTGTCAATTCCCATCTTCTGAGAAAAACATTCATCAAGCAGGAGAGCAAAATGAGGGCTTCAGATTAGGAAGTGAGTGAAAATCACAACCCTGATGAATTAGAAAAAATGAACCTCTGGATTTATGTGATAGGTTTTTAAAACAGCAGCAATGCAGTCTTATAACACAAAGCTTCCTATAGTCACAAAAAGTGCTTTTCTATCCTGAATGCAGACAGATTTTCAAGCCGAATCTGTAGTAGTACCAAGTGATTTGCATATAAATTAATCCATATTAGACCATGTGAATCATCTCCTCCTTCAGGGGAATGATCGGTATCCAGTTGGTCTGTTCACCTAAGCCAAGTGAATACATAGTGTTGACTGTGGTACACATCCCATCCACAGCCAGAAAGTTTAAATAACTAGGTAGACACTAGTGTTAATGACTCTTGCGTTTCAGTTCTACTGGAGGTGGGCCTAAGGAGCAAAGTCCTGTGCTGCAGTTCAAATTTCCATGGTTCTGTGTCAAGATCAAGAGTGATATTTAAGTCTGTGATTTCTTTCAGACCTGCAAACGTGGCCTGACACGTGTTTTTTCCGGCCTCAGTTGCAGAACTTGGGTTAACACAAGTTTTGTGCCTTTGTTGAACAACATTTGTCAGTTGCCAGCATCTTCTTTAGCAAGGGCATGCTCTAATTTCTGCTAAAGAAACCACTCAATTACTGCTTAGTACTAGGAGTTTTAATTTTCCTGGTACACATTCTTTTCTCTGAAGTGGACGTGCTTAGGTTAAGGAGTGAAGGTGTCTTGAGCAACAGAAATTGCTGAGTACTGGAGCTGTGAACTCAACAATTCCCCAGTTCTCCCAATTCCTCCCAGGAGCTCCATGCTGGTTTCTATCATATAAGGCAGTATTTCAGAATTAAACAACCAACCAACCAACCAACCAAACTAGTCCTGATCAATCTTTACTAATTTGCTGCAGTAGACACAACATGAAAAATGCATAGAATTAAGGTAGGAGCTTTTCTTTCTTCATTCTCTATCCCTGGAGTCAAGCTAAAAATGGAATATAGTCATTAAAAGGTTATCTAGTGTAACAACCTAGCCAGTAAAAGGCAGAGGCAGAAGGCTATATTCCTCTGTGAATTGTTTTATGAAGTATCTCATGGCTGACAATCAGTGAACTAAATCCTTCGACAAGGAGAGATTTACAAGGACTTGTCTACAGAGACAAATTGTTTCTACAGACTTCAGGCAGCCCTGGGACCAGAGATTAGCAAAACTGCACATAAATACAGCTTACAGCTACAGAATGCCACAACTGGGAGCCTTCAATAAGAAACTATTTGTAAATATGCCTATGGAAACAGGCTTTAAATACTAATTGTGAAATGTATAGGTTTAAAACAGCTTTACAGAACTTTTTATTGGACTTTGAAAAGATGTTTTCTTCGATGAACTCAGATTATGTGCTTTATGTCCCTAGAATTTTGCATTCAGACATTATCTGATTCCCAGTTACTTCAAAGTCTGCCGCCTGGAAAATCCCAAATTGCAATATTCCTATTTGGATGCCATGATTGAAGGTTATGCCCTATATAGCATTGTCTTCATAAGGGGCTGGGGGTCTTTTTGGTTTTGTTTTGAACTGAGTGATGAACATTAGAAGATGGAGCAGACAGATTTTAAATATCACAAGCTGTTAAATATTAAACACTTAAGCAATATGTAATTAAGCAGTTGTACTCAGCAGGTCACCAGTTTTTGAGTGGCGACTGCATGCCTGGGATGGTATTGTACTGGAAAAGACCTTGTCTGATTACTTTTATTAGTCACCTCTGAGGGGTAGTAATCAACAGCTGCAGAAATTTACTGCCTGAGAAGCACATCGTTATCAAGGAAATGAACAAAAATTATCACAACACTGCACTTAATGGGCATTGCTACCACACACACACAACAATACTGGCAAATTATTTTGCATCCCATTTGTGTTCAGGTAGTATTAAATCTGCTACATAATACTGATTTTAAGTAGGATTCAGCTGAATAAGTGGAGTACTGGTTGCTGGTACCTATGTTGTGCTGGTAAATCTGCAACTAGCATTGTTTGAGAAACAAAACTTACACATAGCCTTCAGAGCTATGTGTAGCTCCGAAGCAGCACAGCAGAGACTGTGCATATGTCCAGCCTGTGAAAACTAATTGCTTGACTGTACTTTGAAATTAACTGTAAAACTACAGACCTGGTGAACTTGACATGCTACACATACCATTACAAGAAAAAATTCAATGACGAACCATCATGTCAGGGCAGCATAAACACAGGTTGGGGTACAGCTGTTTTTGAGCAAGGGCAACTGTTGGACCCCAACTACTAGTCATCGCGTTAGTCATCACATCTTTTGTCACATGCTGGTGCTATTAACCCCATGTGCTCAACAACTGGCAAGTTACTTTCCACATAGCTAAGTCCTCAGTAGAAGCAAGGGAAGATGCACATCAGGGTACCTCAGCAACTGATTAAACACTTCTCGGAATCAGAATCTTAAATTGCTTCATTCTTCTTCCAGGGGGATGTAGGATCCTTTTTCACTTCTTGCCCTAAGCTGCTAGGCTTAATATGTCTGCACACTGTAAAGCAGTTACCACATGTACTTCATAGATGATTGCTGGGCAAAGCAATCTCTCCATTTACTTGGCTCTGTCTCTCTAGCACACATTAGTATGCCGATGAATGCGTCTACTAGTCCAACCCTCTGAGCAGCTTCAAGGACCCACCATTTCTTTTAAAATGCATCTGACAGAAAATATGTCTTTCTTCTTTCCTCAAAGGGGAACAATTACCCAAGCTGTCCAGATGGAGCCCAGGGCCAGTGATGGGTTTCCTATCCATAAAAATGACACGATTTTGAAGCGTGTTGTCTCATTGCCTTGGTGGGCTGGAAAGCAGGAATTTCATCCTGTCGGAAAAGGGAGAATTGCAGCTTTGCTACCAATTCCTTCTAAACTCTGGAATGAGATGAAATCAGAAACGCAATGTCATGGCATTGCTATAGAAATTTAAGAAAGGTTATTGTAACATATGCTGAGCCTGGAGCAGTGAGTCAAAGTAAGGAAAACTTGTGGCTTTACTGATGGGTAAGAAAATATCTCACAGAATTACTTATATTTATCTGAAATGTTCCTCAAATGTAACAGTCGTCATGAAATGATATCAGTATACATTTGTATTATGACCATTTCAAACCAATACAGATCACCTCTTTGCATCATGCTTCACCAACATGTATTTCTTGTAAACATATTAGCAAAATACTTTAGGAACCCTTGGGACTACAATCCTCACATCATGGTAAGGTATTAATGTTTAATAATACCTTTCACATACCAGTTATCAAATAAATCAGTGCTATTATTAATACCTGTTATTTCATATACTCTGTGCTTGCTAAAGATTTGACATCAACTCATTTACGCAAGTGATGTGAAAAAGACAAAAAGCAGAGACAGCAACTTGGGAGCTGGAAGCATTCTTTAAAGATGTCTTTAAATGATATTGCTTCTTTTTAACATCTGCCTTTGGCAGCCTTCCCTCCCTCAGCCCAATTACTAAGTCAGGGCATTATTATTATGGCATATGTGATGAGGATGCAAGATACTTTATAAAAGGCTTTATTTAAAACAAATAAAACCTGTAAGTATTCCCATTCCCAAGAGCAGAGTAGAGATATGTAACAGAGAGATAGCACAAAGTTCTAGGGAACTGAGTATGAAAAAACAATATTTCTAGTTCACATTCATTCTCCTTACATAGCTACATCTTTACTGTCTGTACTATTTATTTCTCTTACTAAGAAGAAAAAGTTTGAATCCCCAAAAGGGCATAGTTTAGAGATTCTAACACTCAAAAGTGATTATAAAAACTAAAAGCAATGGATAACTTGACTGACACCAAGTCAATACTGAAAGCACTGCACCATCAGCCTGCATGATGCACAAGAGGATTTTTTTCTTTAGTTCTTTAATTCCTGCAATTATTTTGTTGTCTTAAGTAAAAAATATATTGAATAACAATAACAATTAACTATGAAAATATGAGACAAATGCAGTGTGCTCAAAGCATAAATGCACATAATACTGCTTTCTCTCCTCATACTATGAAAATATCTTTATATTGTCAGATAGTATTTAAAATTTCCATGTGCTGCTTATCTTTTGCGCTTGGAATAAAGTCTTTGCATTGACAGTGTAAAATTTTCAAAAGTATTTAAGGATGAAACTTAATGTCCTTTCCAAAAATGAGCTGAAACTGTCAATATGTAAGCCTCCCTGAGGGACAGTGGAACACAACCTTCCTGGAGCTCTGGACCCAAAGTCACAGCCAGCGCCCACATGTCCAAAGTGAGATGAAGCTTTGATGTCATGATGCTTACGTGTGCCCCCTGGCTCCTCAGACAACTGAAGTTCCTAGAAACATACACTTTTGCTCAGAACATTTCCTAGGAGAGCCATCTCCATAGGGGTGATCTGCATGCTTTTGGTTTCGCAGCCTAAGGAGGACCAAGCACGCAATTCGGCTTGTGGAGCACTGGCTAATTGGGTTGTGCTGTCCAGACCCTTACTTGTTCGTTCAGATGTCCTTACATGAGTGACGCACTGGAGACCAAAACTAATTGCAAAAGCCAGTGTCTAAGAGCACACAATACTTCCATAACTAAAAGGCATCACTGTGTAGGTGAAATGATGTAGCATATGTGGGCTAGCTGATGATGGAGAAGAGGTGATCCATCTCAGAGTACTGGGAAAATCTTTGTACTCCATGTACTTTGTACATCATAGAATAATGAATATTGTTCTGATTTTATTGCTTACACCAATCAGTACTAGTGTCATGTAGGAAAGCAGAAGTTCCCTATTTGTGTTAAAAAGTAGCTAGAAAATTCTGAAGCTAATAATTCTGGAAATGATCTTTCCCATAGGATACAAACCATCACTTCAATTTTTTCCAAGAGTTAAATATTTTAGATTCTCTTCAAAACCAGCAATTTAATAGATAGATCCCCCTTCATGCAACAGTGCTATATTTGTTTATTTACAGCAAAGATTTAAAGTTTGAATATTTTTGTACTACATACTACACACACTTTTATTCACAAAGCATCCAAACTTCAAAGTTTTGTTCCTTGTTCTAAGATTAGCTTCTGATTCAGATAAAACTGTGGAAAAAATGCCTTTGGACTTTTTGTTCAAGGCCACTCATTGGCTGCAGCCCCCATTGAAGTCAGTCATAGTTTTTTTCATGGACTTCAGTAAAGGATCTGCCCTGGCTGGCTCAATTAATGGTAGTGGAAGTGCTACTATAAAAGCAGAATGTCATGACACCAATTCTAATTGCTCAGAGTCAGTTTTGCTGGTCAGTCTGGAGGGGAAGTTGTGAAGTAATCCAGAAAGCCAAACACGAAGGAAGCACCAGATCACTCAGAACACATTTAAAAGCAAGCTTACAAAAACTTCTTAGGCAGAAACAAACACTGCACAGCATTTTACAAGAAGTCCTAAGAGAGTAGCTGTCTTCTCATTGCTCACATAATTTACAGGTATTTGAGCTGACTGAGGCAGGAGTGGGCAAGTGAGGGAGGGATGTGTTGCTAATATAACTGGAAATGAGGAGGTAGCCAAATTCATGCGAGCAATCAGGGGTTTGAAGAATACAGACTGGGGATGCACATTCGTGGGAAATCACATGGCATTCTGAGCTGAACTGACTCCTTCCTGCAAAAATAGCCACGTGAGAAGGGTGCTCCCGCTGTTGTGATCTGGAGGGCCAGGAGCACATTGCTTGCTGAAGAAGCATTTTTGGTCAACTTTAAACATAAATATGCCTGAAACTATAGGGCACCTATGTCTGCCTGGTTTTAGATGACTGCCATTACAGCAGGAGCCACAAGCTACCCTGTAGCTAAAATAAAGAGTTTTGAACTAGGTCTCTTGGGTAAAATAGCAGTTAAATTGGAAGGGGAACATAAGGACATTGACGTGTTTATGCTAGTTTTGTGATAGCCTGTGAACTAAAGATATCACTCAGAAAGGTTTGTAAACCCATAAAGATTGCCTATTCCTAATAATTAATTATCTTGGTTATTATAGACTTTTTCTGTCTTACTTTTAGGACATTGCTTTTTTTTCAACCTTCTTGAGATAACATTAATAATCCTCTCTTTCTTTTGTACTGTCTCCATGGAAATATTTCTGGACTAGGCTCACATTCTCCTGAGTCCTTCTTTTTACAGAGAAAATTAATTTTGTTTCCTCTGTCACTCACATGTTAGTCTTTAATCCTTCCATAGTGTCATTTGCTTGCCCTTCTTTGGATTGTCTCTGTTTCTACAATATCATTTTTAATCATGGACAATAGAACTACATCTAACTTCTTAAATATAATTGAATACATGCCATCTGCTCTTTCAGTTCCTTAACTGAACAAAGTGCATGGTCAGGAGCATACTTTCAATACTCATGATGCAAGAGCACCCATTTGGAGACAAGGTATTGCATAGAAATCTGAAATTACTTAATATGCATATGGGGAAATGCAAGAGAAAGAGCTGTCTCTGCAGTACTATGAAAGGCCCACACTACAAAATGACCAAATGTGATTAATACTGAGTAACAATCCTGAACAGACGGGATAATATGGTCTGTTTTTCCAAACGGCCAAGAAATCCAGTGGCTCTTGTGACTCTAAGAGGACTCCTCACCTTCTCCTTGTCAACCACCTACCACCATGGTGGCAATAGCGAAACCACATACGGCTCCCGGAACAGCGAGAGGGAGCGGGTGACCTTCCTGGCCAGCACCATCCGTAGAGGAAGGCAACTGTCCACGAGGAGGCCGAGCCTGACACTCTCGCACAGCAGAAGCTGAGTGTCTGTCCCTCACTCCATAGAATTAGCTCTACTGGGTAAGGCCAAAGGGGAAGTTTCCTTGAGGATAGCCTGCATGCAGCCACACTTCATTCAAAATGCTGAAATGCACTACTTTATTTTAGTCTAAAAATACTGTGGAGAAGAGAGCTTCATCAGCATAGTCTTAACTCTCCCAATAAGTGAAACTGGCCTGAGGTGGAATGATTTTTAATTTTTTTTTAAGTTTCATATGTGTAAGAATGGAGCCAGAAGCAGCCATTATTACTACTTTTACTGAGCATTTTTCAAGACCTACTGAAACAATCTCTGGTGAGGGTTTCATCTCTTAATTGCCCTTTAATAGATGGTAGAAATCCAGCTATCGTCCTATAATTGAAACCATCCTAAACCATCCCTTCTAGTTTCATTCAGATAGATGTTCTGTACAGAGGTACTGTTTCCATTTAGATTAGTAAAATTATCAAGACTGCAATGTGTGATTCATATATCTATTCATTTGTTCCTGTAATAGTACCACATCTACCAGCCTCATTAACCGTAATAGACCTTTAAGCTCCTCAGGGGTTATAGGGTTCTAAAGTGTTATGAAGTAATTCATGTCATTATAATTTAAACATGATGCTGTTGTTGTTACTGAATCTATTTTTTTAAACTTTTTTTCCATACTAGATTTATGCAGAAATACTTGGTTGTATATTACACTTGGCTGCAATGGTAACAAAAATCTGGGTAATTACAGATGATTAATGGTGGGTACTGAGCTCTTGAATATCTACAAGAACATTCCGCCCTAATGTACATCATAGTGAAGGTGCTCCAGCATAATATTAATGAACATTGCATACTTGCCTCTGAAAATGAACCCAAATTGTGATCGTTATGCATGAAGATACTCAGATTCCCTCTCAGAAACTTTGTCAATGAACCTTTTTGATATGATCAAATGACAGAGCATCCTAAGGGGTTATTAAAATCCATATTGAGATATTGGAAATTTTTGCATATATAAAATAAGACTGCTCTACTCATTTATTAGCAGTAGTCACAAGATAAGAAATTGCTTGTATTCTGCATTATACATTGCTCCTGAAGAGCAACAAGAGAAACAACATCTTGTATTTTTTTATAATACTAATAGTATTTCTTCATCTCATATAATCACACAGTATCTTTCACTCACAGATCTTAAAGGCTTTTTTTAGGTTCAATTAGTACAACCTAACAACTTCAGAGCTTGTAAATTATGTTTATGGCTGTTATTATATACACTCAGTGCATTCATTTGACATCATCCCACCAGGTTCACACATCTATAGTGGTGAGATGATCATTACAGTCAGATACACTTCCCTAATTTTCAGCCAGTTCCAGATCTTTGACATACTCTGCTTGCAAAGGTCAAACTCCAGTCAGTGTTAGACTTGGCTTCCAAGACCTTAAGGTACGCCAGCTGCCCCCTGCATTGACTTCATGCCCTAGACTTCTGCATGTAGTTATGCTATCCCTGCCCAGGGAATAGCACATTCTTTATTAAATGAGGTCAGAAAAGGGTTTAGGAGTGTAATGATTCAACAGGGGCAAGTTAGCACTTCCAAGTCAGTCAGATTAAGGGCGACACAAAAAGTAGAGTTAAGCTGCAACTGTTGATCATGTTTATTACTCAGGGGTGGACTCTCTTCAGACGTATCAATGCTTCCTGCAACAAGCTAAAATTACTCCTGGGTGATTAAAACAAATCATTCAAACAAATGATCCAAATGGATGGCGAAACATCCTTGTGTTCAATGGGAAAAGAAATCTATGTCATTGGATATTGGGCTTGGCGATGATATTAATTGTCATAGCACTTTTCCAAAGAGTCATTTATCAAATCATATGGATTAGGTAAAGCACTTCTTCACAGGTAAAGCATAGAATCAAGAATTCACCTGCCTCTTGCCTAATGTTTTTGCCTAGATTCTGAGGTAAATTACAAAGATATGTGTTTTCCTAGGCTGTGTTATCAGTAGTTCTGGTTAACAGTTCTGATGATTGATTGATAATTTCTTCTTTGCCTCAGAGTTCTTTTCAGCAAAGCTCACTGCTTTTTCCCTGGGATTAATTCCTTCTTGTCTAACAATGGCATATAACAGGTGACTGAAGCACATATACAATCCAGTACTACTGATACTGCCAAGAGCCTTTGCCTGGCAAATTTTAAATCTCCCTATTGTTACAATATTTGTTTTGATTTCTCACACTCTGTGAGTCTGTCAGAAATGTCATAGAACAGCAGATCTTTACTCTTTTCCTGCTTTGTGAAATAAAATAAAACCCCAGAGAACATACATACAAAGAATGTATTACCTTTTCCTGTCAAGTATTTAAACACTAGAGATGAAGAAGGAAATGTTTGCTAAAATTGTTTATTGTCAAAATGTGCAAGAGAATGAGGGGGTTATTAATCATCTGAAAAGACTCATCTGACAATCCATAAAAGGCAAAAGTTTATATTTCTTGTGAAAAGTATCTATTCTCTCAAATTGGTTCCCTTGGCAGACTGCGAACTATGGGTCAATAATTACTCCAACTGCTGAAGACAATTTAAAAACTTAAAATCAAGCAAGACCTGTGATATAACCATGAGCTTTCCTACTGCACTGTAATACGAAGTAGATCACACATAACATGAAACAAGAGCCTATTGCAGCATCTTGGCTTAAATGCAAGACCATCACACTTAACCAGATCTCCTCACACTTACTGAACATTTACGATTTCTAAAAAATTCTTAGCCCTTCTGGAAGATGATCCAAAAGAATGTTACATTCTAAAAACTACATTCAGCAAAGCTGGGCAACTCAGAAGATAAGGCAGCTAGAACCATATTTTTACCGTGGGGGCATGATACAACTCTAAGAAAATTCTTATTCATGCAGAGTATTATGCTAGTTTAGGAAAAAAAAAAAAAAAAAAAAAAAGAACCTTGACAAACAGGGGCCTAGATCTTCAATCAATTAAGTCATTTTTCAAATCCATAAAGAGAAGAAACTTTTGATTGCTCTTTGTGCAGCTGCAAGAGGCTTCTTTTTGTGTAGGTTCCTTCCTTTAGAGGACTTGAAAAGCTTAGGTGTGTGTGCCATGCCCCTACTACCACCCACTTAAAGTCTATGTGAAGGCAATCCTGCAACTTCCACATCTGGCAAAACATAACTATGAAAAACTAGCAAAATTAAGTATCTTCAGTGCATACTGCATTAATGCTGACTCTTTGCTGAGTATTTCAATTAGATACTTTAGAGTTGTTTGTGGGGGGAAAAAGAGAGAGAAGAAAGAGGCAAGTTTTTTTGTTTGTTTGTTTTTTAATGTATAAACCAGCTTAATACTTCAGAGGTTGTTAAGCTACAATACCAGACATGAGTTGGGCAATGAGAATTTTACAGTGAGTTGATTCCTCTACAGGGAAAAAATGAATGGTGCATATGTTTAGAAATTCTTTGCTTGATACTTTAGTCACAAGCAATAGACACATAAGGTCATATTTATCTTATAAAGGGCAAGGACAGGCCTCCTAATAAATCCATCATGAAGACTTCAGCTGAAAGTGATCAGCCTTAGGACCGATCGCCGATCAGCAGCAGCTGCCTCTGTCATCTGCTTTACAAGTGCCGTGATCAGCCTTAGGACCGACTTTGCATTGGAATAATGTGTTACTGCAGTCCTAGTACCGGAGCAGACCACTGCTGTAGATATAATTTAGCCTGGTTTGTTGTTACTGGAGTATGTATTACTGGATCCTCCCTACTGCAAATCAGCTAGAGACACCTACGCTAAAGCCAGAGAGAGACCAGGTCCAGTATTCAAAGCCAGAGCTTTTCTCTAACATTACCAGGAAGCTAGGTGTAAGAAGAGAGACACAGTCTATCTGACATAAAATATGCTTCCGTCACTACATTAAAAAATCCCCAAGCCAACAGCATGCATTGGATGGGCTAGAATGTCTTTGCAGTGGTGACTCTTTATTATACGGTGGCAGTGATTCTGGTCCAGTACCAAACACTGTTAAAGCCTGATTTAATGCCTGTGGAGCCACATCCTAAGGTTATTAGTCGCTGTGACATCAAATCTGTCCTAACTACACATAATCAATACCAGCTGCTCTCTCTCCACCAAATCGTTACCCAGCTTTGCCAACAGTGTGGAATTTACAGCACGTACATCTGCAGTGCGGGGCCTGCTTTGGATCCCACAGCCTTGCTTGACACATCATTGGTTTTATGGGATGTAAGTCGAGGCAGCAGCTGCTGGTCCACTTCTGTGGACCAAGGCTTGTTACCATGTACAGAGCTGAATCTGGTAATTGAGTAGTAGGAACTACTCAGAAAGTGACCATAGAAATAGAATTTGTTTGAAGCAGATTGCATTGACCTTGAATTTTGGCAGAAATGTATTTTATGGATGACCCAGGGTTCTTGCATTTAACTTCTGGGAAAGAGAGCACTGAAGGGCAAGGGCTAGTACATTGTCAAGTTTTTTTTTTTGCTCTATCAGAATATTAGCAAATATTTTAAAAAAAAAAAAAAGGAAAACTATGTCCTTTCAGGCTACTACCAACACTGGAAAAATATATGTACACTTTTGTGGTATTTTAAGTTTGAAGACAGTTCTTATGAAGGATGGATCAGGTGGTCAAGAATTAGTGAGCGCTTTTTCATTAGGAATGATTTAAGGAAATCTACTTTGTTCCAAAGGTGCATTTTCAGATAGAGCCAAATGTTGTTTTGGAAGAATAAAGCCAATAAAGCCAAAGAGTTCAGTAGTACTGGATCTCACAGGGTAAGCCTGTACATAGCCAGCAGGTAGACTAGAAGCAATTTGATTTATTTTTTCTCATCAAAGTATAAAGTTTAAGGGTAGAGCAGTGCTCAAAAGACTTAGAGATACTGCAGCAATAAAATACCATTTGAACCTACGTAATAAGTAAGTTGAACAATCATCTGAAATGAGCAGAATAAGATTACAAAAATTAGCTGCTTCCTGTGGAAACTGGCTGAGCTCACTATCTATGAACTTGTGGATGAGATTTCTTCAGTTTTAGTTTTTCATTCCTTCCTTTACTGTCTGTGACTCAAAAACTCTTCCACAGGCTTGATTTGTGACCTTGGGCAATTAACTTAAACTCAACCATTACTTAGTTTCTCTTATTTCTCTTACAGCTAATATTTTCTTACTTCTCAGGTAAGTTAGGTTTATAACCATGTGGCTGTACTCAAATACTTCAGTGATGATGGGTATCATAAAAGTCTAACAGAATAATAGAATTACATCTGACAGGCTCAAAAAGTACAACTAGTTCTCTTTCACTACAGCATAGGAAATGCTGAATTGCATGCTGGATAGCCCAGAAAACTAAATTCTCAGAAACACTGTTATATGTTTGTTGAAATGTAATAAAAAGGAATAAACTAACTAAATGAATTTCATTTGTAGAAGAAAAAATAATGTTGCATTAACAAAGCAATAGATATTTTTAGTAAAAAGCACAAATCCTCTTCTGTAAAGTAAATGAAAAAGTGTCAATGAAAAATGGACTGTCAGATTGGTGCTAGTCTAATGCTGCTCTTTCTGCAAGGAACATTATGCATTAGTGAGCTAGAGCAACAAGCTGGAATTATTCTGAGATACTACATATTATTTCTTTAGAATAATACAATCAACTATTCTATCTCAAGCAAATCAGTCCCTTAAGCTATAAATGGATCCTGATTATTTATCTCATAAGCAGCCAAATGGAACAGAAAAAAACAGGAGCTGTACTTTCCTACTGAATTTCTCCTACATGGTAAACATGCGCAGAAACAATTAAGCACCCTGAAAAGAACATCTCTCATTTCCTGTGATGCATAGCTGAATTTGAGCGCTAGCATCTGTGAACACAAGAAAATTGCTGCAATACCTGGTTAGTCTCTATATATTTAGGAAAAAATTGCCATCACAGCAACCTCTATTGCATATGAAATATGATCATGTCTGTTAGGCAATTTTATTTTCTTTGCTTTTAGTGAATTATATAAATAGATGAAATATATTGTGCAATATATTTGGAAAACATCTGTCTTATTGACATATGTCTAGTTAACCTGGGCCTACGTCCCTACCTGCTTATTTTTTTTCCTAAGAACTAGTAGAAAGCTATGGGAATATTCGTGTTCTTGAAATGAACAGGAAATTAACCTTAAACTCTGAAATGCTTCTTTAGGCATCTTTTATAAACATGACCTATTCAAAGCTTGGTGGAGGTCTGGAAGCTGTGGTAGCTCTGGCTAACATGGCTTTTTAGGTGTATTGCAGGGTATGCCTTGTCCATAGACTCTCTCACAGTCACCTCCTGTCTTGTGTCACCATTTTTCTGTGGAAAATGGGCTCTTTTCATTATAGGTCTCAAATGGAGCCATGCAGGCACTACTGCAATATAAACAACAGTGCAGTGCAAATGCCTGGGGCAGAACATAAGGTTTACATCTAATTTTGTCTGTGTTTACAGTGCTAAAGAGTTCCAGATGTGAGTCCCAAGTCTTTCTGACAGCAGTATTTTAAAACTGGCTTTTCTTACAGTATCACCAGCTTGGAGTGAGCTTGGCTCTACATAGCTTGAACAGTCTCATTTAGGTCAAATTTTCTTCAGGGACTTCTTTTTCAGATCACTAATGCTGTGAAATTACTGAAATTTCATGTACCTTTGAATGCCTTTCAGCTCTTTCTCACCAGATTCATGTGACAGTTTGCAAGAAAGAAATTAAAGGGTCAGACTTCAGTAGACAGCTGAAAAACAGCATCACAGAACTACCTGTGCTCATACATAACTCAGATAATAGAATACTTTTATGGAGTGCAAAAATACTCTTAAAATTATATATATATTATATATTATAATATATGTATATAAAATATATATGTATATATTTGCTGTCCATCTTCACAACCTCCCCCATCCCTTGCTGGTTGTTCTGGGTTCTTTGGACTCAATCACTTGTTTTAAAACACAGCAATTAGTTGAAGAACAGGTGGCAAATACTAGTTGTTTTTTAAAAGAATGGCATGGTATTCCTCAGTATATTTTATATGATTAGTGGTATCTACCTAATATTGGTGAAATTTCTGGGTTTGAAGGCAAGCAAACTGAATTTTCGTTTGATCTCTGGGCACAAAAGCCTGGTGCCACCTAACCCAGCAATCTGGATTTCATAAGTCTGTCTGCTTACAAGACAAAGTGAGCAGACAAATTGCCAGGGTTGGAAAAGGTGAAGTTTTCACATGGAAGTGTAATAAAAGTATCTGAATTGTTTTCACTGAACTATTTCTAAGCAGTAACAAAAAAGAAGGACGTTAAAGCCAGTGGCCTCTTATTCTGACTGCCATAGGTTGATGTCCCCAAGTCATTTGACTGGGCTCCTTTCTCCCTCATTGACAGCCTAACACTAGTGCTCTCTCCCAACTTCTGGAAGTGCTGCAAAGCCTAATTAGTACAAAGCCATTTGAGCAGAGATTAGAGGAGAGCAGTGGTGGATGCTCTCGTTCCTCTAAATTCAAGGCCAAGACCCACAGAGGATTCCCCCTCCATCAGCTAGTGCTACTTGACTTCCTGTAACCTCCCAGCGTCTCGGAGAGCTGGGGAGAAAGGATTTTTCTAAAGCATCCTGCACCATCCCAGCTATGTTTCAGCTGGGTCCAACTGCAAATGTTCCATGGTATCACCAGGAACAAAACTAGGCCATGTGCTTAGATCTAGAAGCATTCCAGGGGGAGATGCTCACCCCAGAAATATTCTCCTTTGATCCATAATCACTGCATTTGTTCTAAGAAAAATATCATTGCCTTATTTTAACAGAATTAAACTTGATCATGAAAACCTTGCTGAAATTCTGAAATTTCACCCTCAAATTATTCAAGATAACAGCAGCAGCAGGGCCAAGGATTTTTCTTTCTTCTCTTCTTTTTTTTTCCCATTTCCCTGTATAATAAATGTCCCTGGAAAACGGTGTGAAAATTGGGACTGATAATGCTGACTGGTGGATTAAAGATACACAAAAAAGCTAAGTGGTCCTTAAAGAAAGCAAGCAGCATAACAGGGAAAACCATGTAGCATCTATATAAAGATCATACATAGGAGGATGAGAAAAAATCTGGTCATACTTTGACGTAAGTCAAGAATAAGGACCATAGATCATTGCTATTACAAAGGTAAATACCAGTCAGAGTCAGGCTCAAGATACCTAGAAGAAGGAGCAAGCAGATAAACATTAAAGGGTGCACGTTTTAAACTAGCTGTACTAATTTGCTCTAATTAACAACAGTAATAGGATTCGGACAGCTAAATCCTTTCACATCATGCTGAAAATTTACTCCTGATATCTGCTTGTAAGGAGAGGGGTAGTGGAAGAAAGAAAGGAGGGAGAGGAAGTAGAAGCATAATAAAAATGACATTTCACCCTGTTCTTTTGGAGAAATCATCTCATACTTATTGAATAGGATTGAAAATTCCCTTTAATGTTAGATTTCCTGGACAAAGTTCTCTTGCTTTCAGCTAGGGGTGAGGTAGCAGTCAGGGAGGTGGGGTGAAGTAAAGGATTAGAGTAGACGGGGTATACAATGAAATTTGAATTTTGATGGCTTAAAACTCAGGATAATCCTAGCAACTTGTGAGCTGTGCAGTGCGATAATTTTAAATGTAAATGTGACATTCTCCTCAGGAAATTAACAAGACAGGACTGCAGGCTCTCCTTGTTACTTCAGTCACATTCAGAGAGTCGCTCATTCTCTCTCTTCTCATCTAATGCTGTGAAAATACACAATCACCAGGAGCCTTCTTCAAATAAATATCAGATCAAGACTTTACTGTACACAGAAGTGACACATGCACTGAATTATCTTTTTGCTTATGTTGCTATAAACACCATATTACACGATAATGCAGCAAGGAGGCTGACCCTTCTCCCTCAGTCCCTTCCCACCTATGAGTTGCAGATCTCCACTCAATAAGGACAAAAGTCCCTCTCCTGGTTAGATGGTATCTTATTCATGATTAAGAAACAAAGATTTAAATATTATTATGAAATAGCCAAATATAAATTAGAGAGGATAGATCATAATTTCTTCCTAAACATCTTAAAGTGTTTTTTTTTAAATATTATATTATTAATTTAAAAACTTCAGTTTTAAAATTTTAGTTTAAATCCAGATCAGAAATTCATCCTGCATCATATACTGCCAGAATTCAGTCATAGAATTTCAGTACCATAGATAAGACAGTAAACTAAGGACATCATTGTTTTTGACTTCATTATCTGAACGTCAGTTAAAATTTCTTTGTTCTTTTCTCAAGAGGAAGAGACAAGTTTCTATGTCTATGTCCCTGTCAAATCAACAAAGTCTTAAAAGTCTGGAGCAGTTACACTATTTAAATAAGACACCATGATTTTCTTCAAGCTTCTATCCCTAATCCCACAGTCCACATGTGCACTGTAGCCAGTTTTTAGGACCAGATCTACACATTCAGATGTCTAATTTATCCAGGAAGGAAGATGCTGTCAGTGAAAACTAGGTGCTTAAGCGCAAGTTTGATGGTATGCCTCCTTAACAAAGCATTGTCTGAGTGAATGGTGAACCTGTCTTATCTCGACATTTAAGAAATGCCTGGTAGTGGCCAATAGCCGTGCTGATTCTTATATCACATAGATGTTCTCTGCCACATTTCACCTGGCTTGAACAGTACTGGCAGTGTCACTGAGGCCATATACTGTTGAACTAATACATGCTTGCAAAGATAACCCTTTAGGATCTGAAGAGAGAAAGTGCTCATAGAAATCCAGAGTAGAGCAGCCACGCGGTGGCAACTGTTAATGATTCTATGATTGATTTCAAATATAGCAGTTTTGTTCCATGCTTGAAATGTGCCCTTGTGCTTGACAGGGAATAGGCAACATCAGAGAAAGTACTGAAGTAAATGTATGCACTTACTATCAGAACATGCATGTTGGCAAGTTGCTTTAGGATTCAAAAAGAATTTTTAATGTTATTTCCTAGCATAGCAGTCAATTCATATAAACCAGCTTGTGATCTGCAAGTTAAAAATGCTGATTAACTATGATGCAAGAATGCTTTAAAGTAGAACATTTTGATTTCCATATTTTCTGACAGATATAAACTAGTTATTGAATAACATTTGCATGATGTGTCTGTTTTATCTCTTTAATCAAATTAAAGGATTCAAAGGAAAATGTATTATTTATAATGGCTTTATGTAATAGGGTTTCATCTTAGCCTGTTGAGTATTTATGTTCAGATATTTTGACAGAAGCTGATATTGCCCAAAACTTAAAAAAGAAGGAAAACATAATCGAGAGTAGTAAATAAAATCTCTTGATGTTGGACTATGATAATAGTGGTGAAAAGAGTCTGCCAAGGTACTACATTTCCAGATATTTCATCCTCTTTATTCTTTTTCCGCACATCTATTTGTATGTTACAGATGAGAGTTTTTACTTCTTTCCTATCACCAAAATGAGAACTGACCCACAGTAATATTCATCTTTGCACAGATATTGGAAATTATAATCAAATTCTGATGTACAAACCAAAATAGCATAATGCCAACGGGATAACAAACTTAATAAAAGTCAGAGTCAAATGAAAAGGGTTTCTCTAGTAGATGGGTTTTCAAAGAAATGTCATTAGTACCTCAAACACTGTGTAAATGCAAGTACAAATGGTCTTTCTTGTCACTGATAATTAGAAATTCATTAGCTTCAGTCTACAAGGCCTTTGAGTAGCCTCCTTTATTCACATTCCAAATTATGTCTCCTCCATGCCAGAATGGTTTTTCATGTCGTTTTCTTATTTGATTTTTTTGTAAGTCGTTATCTTATATTCATTCCTATACTATCACACCATATATGAATTGACTTACAAATCCCATAGTATCAAATGTCTATCTTCATCAACTCTTACAGAACTTTAATATTGATATGTTTTCATTCAATTTGGCCTGGCTTGATTTGTTTTCCCCTCCTGTCTATCTCAATGAGTAAATGACAGATTTAATGACCTTTGGGGGGGAAAAAAAAAAGCCTTGACATCCATATTCCAATAAATATCATTATTTTTTTCCTTTAGACATCTGAAGATATTTAGTCTTATGACAAACTGTCACTTCAGTGACTTATGGGTCACAAGGACACATAAAGCAGTTAAGGTTATGTCAAGGTCAAGCACAAATGAGAACAGATGCACATTCAGAGAAAAAAAAAAAAACAAAAAAAAAGCAAAACAGAGGCACCACACTATAGATAAAACCAAGCCAGGCTCTATAGTGTCTAAAAATGATATATCACAGAATCACAGAATGGTTGATATCAGAAGGGATCTCTAGAGATCATCTGGTCCAACCGCCCTGCTCAAGCAGGGACACCTAAAGCACGTGGCAGAGGGTAACATCCAGAGACGGAGACTCCACATCCTCTCTGGGCAGCCTATTCCAGGGCCCTGGCATCCCCACAGTAAGGAAGTTCTTCCTCACATGGAGGTGGAACTTTCTGTGTTTCAACTTGTACCCATTACCCCTTGTCCTATCACTGTCCATCACCAAGAAGAGTTTGGCCCCATCCTCCCTACATTCACCCCTCAAGTACTTATGCATATTCATCAGATCCCCTCTCAATCTTCTGTTCTTCAGACCAAAAAGGCCCAGCTCACTTAGCCTTTCCTCATACGATAGATGCTCCAGTCCCTTAATCATCTTCGTTGCTCTGCATTGGACCCTCTCTAGAAGCTCCACGTCCCTCTTATATTGGGAGGTCCAGAACTGCACACAATACTCAACTTCCTTAAATCTTGTCATACAGAGCAATTTGTAGAAAATGCCATTCATTGTCTGATTGTTTTCTAAGACATCAATTTTTATAATAGAAGTCTTGTTGGCATATTAACCATGCTGCCATTATTGGTAACAGAGCCTAGTTCAGAAGCCAGACCTGCTTTTCCTTGGCTTTTTAATATGTGTAACAACAGCAAAAGCCCAAGAACAATTTCAATAAATTGCAAAAGTGGTCTAATACTCTGAGAACAGATCTGAGCACTAGAAAAAACATAGATTTGATATTCTGTTCTAGCTCTGGATGGTGGTCTTGCTCATGTTATATATACCATAACCCTACACTGTATGTGTCAGTGGAACTTTTTCAATAGAGCAGCATTATGCATTTATTTATTAATACCTGAATAGGCTGACATTGTCACCAGCAAAACTCATAACCAATGCCTGATTAAATTGGCCAGACAGATCCAACTGGAAGGAAAATATGTATAAAGAGCCACAGCTAGGCCTGTGATAGGCAACAGAGTTTGAGACCAGCCACTTACGAGATCTTCTCCCATCATAAGTGCAATAGTACTGGCAGTAAATGTCTCCTTGGTCTGGAATAAGACTGCCCTGCCTCAGCCGGGGAGTCTTAATTTCTATTACTCTGCAGTCTTTTGTAAAAGCTGGGGATAGGGACTAGATAGAAACTCCAGCTCATAGAAACAGCAATAGATGCCATCAAAACACAGAACACTGGATAATCTCAGAACTTTCTAAAGTTTGGATTTACTATCTTGTGCAGTTTGGGTACATGTTCCACTGACCTGCCTCTTCGCAATTTTTTCAGGCTTCTACCTTGTTTTCTCTTCCCTCCACATTCCCTCCACATTCAGTCATCTCTTTTTCATGTTAGCAGAAGAGTGTAACCGCTTCTCTTTGCTATATCTAAAATGAAACAAAATTAATGTTCACTTTACCATGTAGTGTTCCTGTGCTATATGTCCCTTTCACACACCTTTCATAGAGCTTTTTTTTTTTTAAATACGACCATAAACTCGGAGGAAGGTGGAGAGAGAGGGAGAGATAGGGAAGAGGGAAGAGCTGATCAATCGACTTTTCCCAGACATGGTTTACTGCAGGGTATACGCTTAGATGGTCAGTATTAAGACCTGCCCCATTCTCTCTCACCCCATATCCAAGGAAGAGATAAACCTCACACCTCAGTATGCAGCGCCAAGCCCTACTTCTTTACATGAGGGCAACACAGAGGAATCTGGTAGTGAAAAGCTCACTAGACTTAGCAAAGAAAAAAGGCAAAAAGAGCATCAAATAAGAGTTGACAGAAGAAATACAACACAGTATGTGAGCTCTAATCCGAGTTGCACTGCTGCCTCTCCCACTGCACATGCTTCCATCAGCTGCCATGATAAGCCAAGGCCAGCTCTGCATCTGTAAATGGACTGTTCTCTGAGCCTTTCTATAAAAACACAGCTAGCTCCTCCTAAGAACAACTTTCAGAGACGTTAGACTTAATTTACTGTAAATCCCTGTATGAAGCAGAAAGGGAGAACATGTCCGAGAAACATGAAAATACAGTGGCCCTACAATGTCGCTCTTTACCCACTCAGAATTTAGGTTCTTTCTAAGGAAAGGAAGAGAAAATATTTTACCTCTGTCTTCCTAACAGAGCCGTGATACAGTTTGATGCTAGCTCTTGTTTTGTATGCATAAAGATAACTAATCCGTTATAATAAAAAGATGCATAACATTTGTGTTTTTATGTATATGTGCACACGACTGACTACTTTTTTTCTCTCACTAGGCAAAGCAAGCTCTTTTTCACCAAATCATGCTAGCATCATTAGAAGTGGAAAAACTGTTCTGAAACAAACCCACTTTTATTTGAAAGACTCTGTCTGCCTTGAGGAGACTTATCTCCATAGTGAAAAAGATGAAATTATTCTGCTAGCATGGTGAAAGTCTGCTATATAGAGTTCTCTAACTAGTTCTTGATTGGTCACTGATCCACACAAACAAACAGAACTCAGTGATTTCTCTGAAGATATATGTGAAACCAACTCATCAAACTGCTTCTTCTTAAATAGATTCATGGAGAACTCTAGAGCAAACCAGTTTTGTGAAGGCAAGCTCAACTGAACAAGCAACAGTTTGAGTCCAACAGGATAAAAAGGATACACTTCTTGGTGCTGACAGTGTTTGGCTTGGTGATCTTCAGGTTAAGTCATTGCCTTGTTCTAGTCTCATTTTCCCTGTCAGTATAATGAGATATTGAAATTTCTTTTCTTTATAAAGTGCTTTCAGTTACCTGGCCGAAAGCCAAAAGCTTTCTTTAAAAGATATTATTTTCTTGGAAATCTCCCATTAGCCTATAGGGGTTAATGATTGATTCATCAGGAATCTTATAAAACACATAATTACATTATAAAGGAAAATAATTCCCATGAGAGAACATTTCTTTCTGACTCAAGCTGGTGACTGGCTTATGCCTTGGAGCCTAATGGTTGATAGCCCTTGTAATTTTATCCTAGCTACTGTAACTGCAGATCCTTTTTTTTACAGTATTCATATGTGTCTAATCCTTTTTTAGAATCTTGCTAAGCTAGTTGCTTCAGCAATTCACTTTACATTTGCTCTGGTTCTGATATAGGTAAGATTTATAATATTCAGGATTGGTTCCAAAGCTCAGCTTCTACTTCCTCAAAATTCACAAAGAACCTTGCCTCAAGGTTATTAGTCATGGCTTCTTGGAAATTGTTGTGATTGTACATAATAAAATGAGGACAATAAACAGCATCCCAAGTTTAGCAGTATGCCTACTGTATAATGTAGTGCCTTGTTTACAAGGTAATACAAACGAACACACATCTATTAACAAAATTAATGATGAACAATTGCTGTAATTTCTCCTTGCTTGGAAAATACCTCTTGCAAATAAATTGGGTTAATAGCAGCTTGCTGATTGGCTTTATCTTACAAACAAGACAATGAACGATGGTTAACAAATTCACTTCAGTAACATGAAGACTGCGATACAAGAAGCAATACGAATCTGAGTGCTGTTAGGGGGAGTGGGTGTAAACAGGCAAATGCTGCAGGAGTTTCCTGTGCAAGACTGTGCCTTGGTCTCTGAGGCTTGCAGTCACAGTGGCATAATGCTGAGAAATATGCAATGTGCTCACCCAAATGCAGGAATGAAAATATTTACATCTTGCAAGAGAAGATAAGTGTCTTCATTGGCAGAAATGTGTCACATGGAATATGCATGAAGAAGCATCTAGAAGAAAGAATTCCCATTCACTCCTTTTGTTGGTGCATGCACTCACTGCTGTCTTAGACCCAGACCTTCTCAGAAAGATGTGTATTATAATTTGGCAGAAAAAAAAAACAGGCAAAAAATGAAAGAAAAAGAAATGAATAGAAAAAGAAATGAATAGAAAAAGAATGGAAACACAGACATTTTCCTAATTTTCAGCAGTAGAGAATTGCAGAGCTGACTCTTCGCTGAATGTGCTCATCTGCCTAATACACAGATTCGCTTTGATTTCCAATGGGATAAACACAGTAGTTTGGAATATATTTTGAATACTGGTATGAATATTTACTTTATGAATTAATTAACTAAAGTATGCCTTATTGAAACGAATCTCTCAAACATCTGTACAGCCACTACTTCCAAACCAACACTAAGGAGGTTTCAGGCAACTAAAGCACTGTTCCAGACTGTTCTAGATGTCAGGAAATGATATGGCAGAAAGCAATACTGAAGAAAACAGTATGCTATGAAATTTTGATAGATAACTCCTTTCTGGTTTAGGGATTGTATGCTCTTGAAATGTTTTACTTTAACTGTCTCCTTCTCCTCTCTTCAAAATGTGTGTACATGTGTGCACAAAGATGCACAACATTTTGTGCCAAAAAAATGTCTACGAAAAAGATACCCTAGGCTCTTTCCAATCACATTCATGTTTTCAGCAGTCAATCTTCTCTGAAGTTACAGAATGACTAGATTCTAAGAAAATCTGCATAAAAAGAGAGAGCTAGCCATTCCTTTGCTAAAGAGATATATGAGAAGGACCAGAAAATGAGAGTGATTGCTATGGGAGGATACAGTTGGTCTGGGGTGTCTGAACATCACATACCCTCATACATCATTTGCATAAGAAATCATCTTGGGCCATGTTGATTTCCACCTTTTAAAGGTTCATTTTTTACTTCTTTTTTTTTTTCATTTGTGAGTTTATGTGCTTGTGAGATGGTACAGAACAGCAATCCTGGAGAACAAAATAGCCCAAATGCCCCCAGTAGTGTGGTGCAAGCACCATACCCATTTAGTGTGCCATGAACTCACTGTGCTGAACTTGCTTCAGAGAAGATTAAACCTATCTCCAGAGTGTCCTGGCTTGGGTCTGAGCCTGCCAGCAGTGATGCCAGGTAACCCCTATTTGGTTCTCTCTCTTGGGATTATTTTTACAATTTGGACACTTTCATTCATCAAATAGCCTAAGGTCATAAAAGGCATTTCCAGGTGGCCACCACACAGGCTGAGAAGAAACCATTCTGGGAATCTACTCACTTATAGGCTGCATATTAATGAATTACTTTGAACTAATTCCTTCAGGATAGCTTTATTAATTCTTTTTTTTGCATTTTTCTGAAGAAAACTCAAAAATAGAATTTGCAAATGTGTGCCAGTGTGTCCAAAAAAAAAAAATTATAGGCAATGAAGTAACTACAAATCAATCTTATGCTCAGAATTGATAATTATAATTCAGCCCAGATTTCCAAAGTATCCCAAGAATCGAACTAGTACATACTATGCAATGTGACAAATGTGACAATGTAAGGGCATACAGCAGAGTCACAAATGTTAATTATAGAGGTAAAACTGGTAGGAGAGAATAAAAAATATGTTTTTATAGTTGGTGATTGCATATAAGAAGAATTAATATTTAAACTTACTTTTCCCCTTGGAGAATCATTAGATACAGTGTTCTCAAGCCATTTTTATTCTTTGGAATTCCTCTTAAACAGACCATCTGCTAAAAACTCTTTCAATACCACTTTCAAACTGATTTGCTGAAGTGCTGAGTAGCTCTGGCTCCTTTAGGTTTTATTGCCTGCAACAGTGAAATTAGATGCCTAGTTTTGGGCAGAGACTAAAAGAAATGACCTTGGCTCCTATAACTGCAAATGAATTGATTTTGAAAGGAGTATTAATCAGTTGGAGTTTAAAATTTTAACCTAGTTGACTAACTTAAACGTCCACCGATGAAAATGTTGACATGGCCACATAACTGGTTTCTGACAAATGGCTAAATAAAGCCTCCTGCCCAATTCCTGTAATGTTGGTGTGGCTGTGCCAGTGTCACTGCTTCTCTCTGTGACTCCCCACCCTGGAGGGGAACAAGTCTTCTCCAGCTTGCCCCAGCACAACGAACAGCTCTGAAGCAGCAGATCTGTCTGCCAGAGGCCAAATAGGCAGCACCTCAAACGCTTTCCAAAAAAACTGCAAGGAATCTGCAATGTAGCCATCTAAAATCTGCTAAGAGAGCAAACGCCAGGTCAAGCTCTGAGGCAGCTACAATAACGTGCTCTTCCTTGGTCCTAGAACTAATACCAAGATCCTGAAATCCCTGACTGAGAGGTTAGCTTAACATCGGGAAGGTGAAGAGCTTGCTCTACATCAGTGTGACAACCCATGAATACGAAACTCAAATCCTTTTTAAATCAACATTTTTCCCCATGTAAATTGCTGTGTTACTGAAATTTGTTCAGATTATAGAGAAAATAGAAAAAGATGTTCATCATTCATTAATGAAGCACAATTACAGGTATAGAAGGAAATGATTTTCTTAATGTCTGTTATGCTCCTGCAATGTGATTGATGGCTGTTGTTACTGAAACAACAGAGAAAAATCACTTAATGACAACATAATCTTTTTGTTAGGTTGGAAAGATGTCACTGGAGTTGCTTTTCTCTAAAATATACTTTCTTGCTATCAGATCCCAGTAGGATTTCAGAGTTTTATTACCAGTCTATTCTTTCTATATAGAGGAGCCCAGCCCAGAGAGGCAGCAGAGGCAGCAGAGGCAACCCTAGTCAGACTTAAAAAAAAACAAGAGGATTCTTGTACTACAGAGATTAAAATCAGAAAAGGTTAATACACAATTATCTATGCAATCTGTCCTACCATTGCAGCTCCAAATTGACTTCATTAAGTGAAACCAGTTTTAAAATGGAGTTTGATGAATGGGCTTGAATTCTGTGATTGCCTGTGAGAGTAGCAGAATAGATCCATGTGACCTTCACTGCTATGTTTCTGTGACTACTGCCATGCCCAAGGACCGGGCAGAATAAGGCTAAACCCCCCAGTGTGCCCATCATGAGAGCATCTAGGTACTACTAAATACAATTCCATCTTGTTAAAAGGAATGGACTGTGTGTCACGTAAAGAGTAAATAATATTCATTTTAATAAAAGTCTTTGGGATGAGAACAAGCTTTGATCATTATCATGAGAAGATTTTCTTAATCCATTTGCCACAGCATTCTGTATTTTTCTCTTAATGTAATTGTTTGCTGTTAAAACACTCTTGAGTTAGAGATTAATCTGTTTTAAGCTTCCAGAAGGGAAAAGGAGCCAAATAATAGTTTCTAAAGAAAAAATTACATATACTGATAAAATCATATTTTTAATAACTCCACAAAAATAATTGCTTTATGGCACAAATATACCAGTTTTTCATCCTTGCATAGTATCATGACGTACTTCTGGCATATGTCTAGGGATATGTATTTTAAGGTTGGCAGAAAGATATTAATGGGAAAAGCAAACTATTTTTATCACTATACACTGAAAACACCTCACAGGACTCCTGAAGCCAGTGGATTTGGGCTGGTGGGATTTGCGTAAGCGCACAGCACTGTATCGTGTCCTTGAGCATTCTCTTGCTCTCCAGGACACTCACTAAGCCACCTGCATGTTACTCCCTTGAATAAGCAATCTTTATCTTGTACTTCTGTCCATAACAAAAGAGTAGGACCCGCTTGATATCCTACTCAGGAACAGCCTGACAAAGGGAAGGGGCTTCCACACTGCTCCACCTAAACGATGCCTCAAGCACCTCAGTCTGTTGGGTAGGTGGACTGCAAAGGTCTAAAAGCAAACCGCTCTGACATGCAAACAGGGTAAAGCAGGGACTGTGCATCTTTGAATCACAATTCCTTCTTGAAGCTCCCTCTGGCATAGTGATTAACTATCAGAAAACCCATTCAATTATTTGTTGCCATCTGAATACAGGAAACGCCTCATTTTATGGACAAATTTAATGGTGTTTTCCTATTCTCCTATTCTCTTCCCCCTCAATCTATGAAAGTAGAATCATGAAGCTTGTGAAAGCAGAAAATGTTACTGACTCACATACTTTTTACCACTCTTTGCTCATTTGTTTAGTGCTTCTCATTAAAACTTTTGTCCAAGGGGTGTGCCTCACATCAAGCTCTAGTAAATTGAGAGAAATGACTCAATCAGTGACAATAATAGCATTTACTGAAATATCCCCAAAAGGGAAGGTGCTGTCATAACAGATGCCCAGAGCTTGCAGATATAATCGATGAAAGAGAGAGCATATGATCAACTGGGGCAACATTACAAGTGTTGAGAGGCACTATATCTTCCACTAACGATTTGCAGGTGTACTTCCCCAAAAGCCAAGCCAACAAGGCAGTATCTTGACACAGTTTTACTACTTAGAGTAGAATATGCACACAGGAAGATGACAGATGATTTTAGAAAATTACAAGTAAATCAGATTTGGAAATGGAGAAAGCTGATCAAAGAACAAAGAATTGCATTGAAACTAGTCACTCTAGAGCTGTAAAATCAGTTTTAAATCCTTACCAAGGAAAGATTAAATAAACTTAATGTCTCAAATAAATTGAATGTTTCCAGTAGAGAATTCACAGTTTCAACAGACTTTGGCCTCTCAGAATATTTTTTGTACAGTCTCAGGCGAGCTTAGTCACACCACAGGCAGCTGAAAGAGCTATCAAATAAATAAATAATAAAAAAAAATCCATGCTATCCAAATTATGCAAAAATTCAGGTTTCTTGAAATAAAAAAGGCAAACAAATTCATAAACCTAAAACTTGACACATCTGTAACCACAAATAACATTAATCTTTTCAAAGATCTTAGTTTCTTAAAGTCACAGATCTAAATTACGCTTCTCTAGATCACACTTCTTAATAACAATCAGATGAGTGATCACTGTCCAATTCATTAACACACTTCAAGTATTTAAAGTCACAATGTACCAAGAACTGCATTGTGGATGTACTCAGAATGAAGTTGTGTGGTTGCTTGCTCTGATACACATCCCGCTGCAAATAGTTTACATTTTTGTCACATCTGATTATACTGGGAAACTCTTGAAGCAGTAACAGTTTCTAACTTTCTACTTTTAAAGATGCAATTTTCATTAATCTAGGCAGCCTGATCTAGAGTTTAGGAACTCTGTATTTCTCAGGCAGCATACAAAGAACTATGTCAGCCCATGTGTTCTGAAGGGCAGTTTTCCCTACATTGACACTGGAAACTGCTGGAAGGAAGATAACAAATTAAATGGCTCATTGATCTGTTCCAGCACAGAAGATTGTAGGCTTCTCTGTATGTAATGTAACTAGTACTCCTTAACAAACAAAGGCTTAATTTAAGGCCCTCAACAACTTCATATGACAATTTGAGAGAATCTTTTAAAATTAGGACTTAAGAGAGCACCTTCTGCCAGGGGCATACTGCCTACTTGATTGCAATAAAAAAGAACTCTGAAATTTGTATTTAGCAGAATTCTTGCTGATGTTAGGCTTAACAGTCAGATCTTCAGAATTAGGTGTACTGCCTGTTTCAGCACTGATGATCCCAGCAAGAATGATATGCCTTACATCAGTACCATGGCATGACATTTGTTTGATAAGATTCACAGCAGATAAAATTTGGCTGTTAGAGTAGCATCATGTAGGCCACTTAAATTCTATTTCTATCCTGTAGCTATAAGTAAAACTTATGCCCATGTCTCATGTTAGGCCTCTGCATGAGATGAATGTCAGTCAATACAATTTGCTATTGTTATTGTTCAATCCTAGGCTGTCTGCTTAAAAGTTTCTACTTGATCAGTGTGTGGCTCCCAGCAGATGCAAAACACTCATTAAAGCAGACATTCATAAAAATAAAAGATCATACTATGACATAAATTTTTAAGCAGAACTCCCAATTGAATAAATGCTGGTAATTAATTTCAAACATCAAGCAAACTCACAGTACTATATAGTAAAAAAAATAACTAATTAAAGACACTTACTCATATCCTCTCCTACTGCCATGCTAGACAAAATAGGACAGCAATGGATCTGAACAGGGGATTTCATTTTTCATAGAGTTTCACTTATTACAAGATCATGTTTTGTATAATTATTAACAAAATCTCTTAAACGCTGCAAATAGGGTTAAAGAAAAACAAGCACCAACTGCTTAAACAAACAACATGCCAGGAAATTTCTTTTCACTTTGTGGAATAAATAATTGCTATCTATTTCAATATTTATAGTAATTAATAGTTAATACTATCTCATTTTTAGGATGCACTTGAAAATGAACGTTATTCTATAAGCACTTATGCTTAAGAGCAAAATATAATAGCTAGCATCCTGTCCCTCTCTATCAAGCGGAGAACATACACATTCACATGCAACAGCCTAAACTATAAAAAATCTCAACTCTTCTATTGAGAGAGTCAAAGATATGCATTGGAAAATTTCCACTGGAGGCAGCAAATCCTTCAACCAGTATCTGTCTATAGGGTAGAGCTGGCCATTGATTGTTTACTCAGCTGTTTCAGAATAATCTTTATGATTTAAGGAACTGTTTTAGCATATTTGCCCAGGTTTTAGAATGTTTTACTGAAGAGCTGTTAGAATATTTAATCTGAATTAGATGTTCTCATTGGGATAGATTTACCTTTGGTGTAACTGTGCATAAGTAATAGAGTTAAATGATGAAAAATCTTAGTCTGTTGAGATCATTGATTCAAGTTTGATACATACAAATCACAAGCCATATTCTATTTTTGAACACATAGATTCAATGTGCTGAGTACTTAGTGCAAGCCATGAATGTACATCTGCTACTAGAATACGGATCAAAACTGTATTCATTCCAGCAAACATGCTTGTCACTGGAGTGGAAGCAGGGGAATGTCCTGGGTTTAATCTCAGGAGGAGCCACTTATTCTGCGTGGGAGCTCAGCAGCTCTGCTGCCTCCCAGGCTTTGAGAATCCTTGCTGGAAACCTCTGAGCATGAATCTACAGGAAAAAAAGAAAACAAAGCACCAGTGCAAACCACTGACAGTAAATTAAGCTTTTCTTTATAAATATCTTTTACTATAGGTATAAATATAATATATCTGAAAAAGAGCTCCGGAAAGAATTTGGTGGAGCCAGAAAATTATGATACTGCCAGAAAGGTACTTTAAGAGAAGTTTTTGTTTGTTTGTTTGTGTGTATGTTTGTTTGCTCCTAATGTGACACTATGAAATAGGACTTTGTAATTTAGGAAGTTTTAACATCTGGTCTTTTGTTATATGCTACTTAGATTATTCAGATAATTAATTCTGGAGATCATTCCTGACAAAACAAACTTGCCTGCTAGCAAATTGAGCATGTTCATTGCTCAGAGAGATAAAAATCTCCTATCCTGCTCTCACAGACACACGAAATGTCTAGAAACGTATGCAGGGATCTACAAATTAATGCAGACAGCTGGGCTGCTTACTGTCAATGTGTAAAGTCAATCAATATGGTGGAGGCATTTTTAAAAGGATTCTTCCTAATACTTTTAGCATCGAGAAAACAGGTGGAAAACATTAGAAGAAATAAGCATCCAGCACTTAATGATTTGTCTTGGCATGCCTAATGTGTATTATGGTGTAATTTGTCATTTCCCCCTCAGCATTTTCTTCTCATTACAAGATGTCTTTGGTAGCACTTGGAAAACTTTCTGAATCTCATCTCATTTCTTTGTCTGTGCCGTAGAGATAAGAATGTGCTGGCCCTGCTGCACGGCCAGAATGGAGGGCGGCAAGATGGGTCCTTCTCGCACGGAGGGAGGCTGCAGCTCCACAGGCCGGGCTAGGAGCCCTGGCAGGCTCAGAACTGTATTTGGCAAGGCAGGTATTTGCCACAACTGCACAGAAACTTCATTAAAACATGCCATTGGAGCTTTTTGTCCCTTTAGACCAATGCAATCTGGTTTTCTTTTTCCTGCTTAATATCCTTATATTCCTTCCTTTCCTAACAGGAAAAAAAAAGAAAAAAAAAAGAAAAAAAAAGAAAAAAAAGAGAAGAATTTAATATAAAGAAAAGGAATGGTGCAGTATTCTTAAGAAATTAAAGTGTTTTCAGAATTCTTGTCATATCCCAACTTCAGGAAACACATAAGGAACCGAATAAACATTTTTAAAAAATATTTTTAATGAAGTGATGAATGTGTAAAGATGAGTGCAGAACTCCTTAGAGAATGCTATGGAAATAACTAAGAAAGAAAATATCAACCCCAAACGAAAACAAAAATAACTCTGGAGAGGAAAAGAAATTAATTTCAAGAATAACTTAATGCTATGCAGGCCTGCTCTTACAGCAAGCCATCAACTTAATTTAATTCACAAACCCCAATGCTCCAACAAAATGTTGTTTAAATCAATTCATTCTTTCATTATGCTGCTTAAGAGCACCATGAAGTGATGAGAAATTACTGAGATGACTTTCATGTACCAGAATCCCTTCAGTTTCACTTCATTTTCTGTCCTGACGTGGGATTAATGTGCTGCATGTGCAGGCTGAAATAGTATATTTAATTGTAAAAGTGGTGTTGTTAAATTACGTTATAATGAGTTTATTTTAAATGGTTCATTAAAGTTTTTTAAATAGCTTGCTACACGATTGCATCTCTGCTCTGCTTTGATGTATTACATCTTAAGCCAATAGCTACAGCACAGGAAACCTGTTCTTCTTAGGCCGTTTGCCCTTTCAGCAACACATTTTGAGCTAAAAGCAGTTGCAGTCTCACAGGATGCAGCTAATTACAACATTTGAGCAGAAGTCCAATGCTGTCCAGAACTGCACAAAAATTGTATGGAACTAGTTGTGTATGTATGTGTGTGCTATTATCCAGAATGAAAGTTACTTACAATGCTCTTTTCCAAATCTCTGTCTCTTGGCAGTGGTTTGCTCACGTGCTGTAGCATACAGTCGAGTTAATCTCATAATGCAGTATGTGATGTGATTAGTGTCCCTTATACATATAAGGGAAAGGTCCCCTTTCCCTGCTTCCTGGAGGAATAAGGTATATACATATTTTTCATTTCAGGAAAATAAAGGGGTTCTGTGAGTCCTCAGACTAGCAAAGAACAGGCTGAACAGTGTGTTTTGTTCTGGAATACTAAATATTAAGACTTATAGGAGGCCTTGTGATTTACGCCCCTATCATGGAAATATTTTACTCCTTTGTGAGTGTCTTTGTGAGAGACAGTAATTCAGTTGCATCAATTCACTGCCAGTAACATACACACTTACATTTCTCCTGTTTGATCAAATTAAGTTCCATACCCTCTCCGATAACAACATACTTTTCTCTGCATTTATAGTGGCAGAAAGGATCTCCTCTACATTTAAGCACCAGAATTAGGGCTTTATTTCCAGTTTCATCTATTTGCTTCCTGCTTTTACTGATCATGACCTAAAGGCTGCTATAAATATATAATTTTTAAATTTGCTGTCTGTCTATATTTTTTTTGATATTGCTCACATCAATACACTCTGAATCACATTGGAAACATCACTTCTTTTCATCTCAAAGGGAATTAGGCACCAAAATAGCTCTGAAGAGCCACATGATAATTCTTAGCTTGTAGAATAACAAACCTGTCCTGATTTCTAGCTGTAGCTTTTAGCAAATCTGTTGTAAATAAGTTGATATAGTTGTCTATATTTAGGCCATCTCATGCACTTAAATGTTGCTTTTCTTCCCGGTGATAAGTAGGAATACCAGCTCTTACAGAGGAATACTCTATCTTTAATCTATGCTGTTACATCCTTACTATCGCCTCCATATATATGCATGTTAAAATTAAAAACAGTATATAGAAGGTACGTATCCTCTGACAATGAATAGCATCAGTGCTAATACCTGGTAGCACTGATATGAATAACTCCTCCTTCCTGTTATTTAATGGTACATGTTTGATTCCTCCATGTATGTATAAAGAACAAGGGGAAGTTCCTCTGGTCTATGCCAAAGGCAAAGAACACTGCTAATGGACAAGGATTATCATGTAAATCCTGGAGTCACCCTTGAGCAGTTCAGGATGAATTTGAGAGTCAAGTCAATTTGAGAGGTGCAGTCATTCTCTCATCCTATGCATATGGATGGCACATTTACAAGCTGCGTCTCCTGGATTTCATTTTGTATTTTGTGAGAAGACAGTGAGAGAGATTTGCAGGCATAGCACTCTTTAGCAAATGAAGCAGAATCCAAGAAGTATGCATAAAAATACCTCGTTCAAAAGACCTTGTGTTGTAAAGAAGATGTCAAAGTTTATACTAAGTTTTGACTCCCATTTTTATACCCCTTGACTTGTGAGAATTATCTTGTTTTAAAAGCATTTTGAGACCATTTATTCAGCCTACCTTTTCATTTGCACTGTTTCACATGTTGGTCAGATGTATGTTGATGGCGGGCAAAGGCTAGTTTTGCTTTCATGAATGGTGATCCCAGGTTTAAATTATATCCAAACTAACATAATCAGATGTTTGAATGAGAGAAAGCTGCAATATGCAGTTATTGCCAGGTCCAGATGCTAATCAGAAAAAGGCTCATGAGTTCAACTTTGACTTCAGTGAAAAAGCTACAACTTCCCAGTCCCAGAATAAGTTTTTGTGGCAAGAGGAATGCAGCAGCTCTAATATGCTCTTCTGGGGATATCCTGTTTTCTTCGTCTGCTGGTGCAATCTACCTAGCACATGTTTGCAGCTGATGTGCAGACAGTTAAGGTTCTGGATGATGCATCTGCAGAGCAGTTTCTATGTAATTCCTGTGATTTTCCTGAGAACTTCTTTTGTTGTTAGCACATATTGCAGAAGTAACAATTTTCTGGTGATTTTGGTTTCCTGTTGTTGTGGCAGGAAGAGCTTTAGTCCATGCCTTTTAAGAGGCTCTGTTTGTTTCTAATGCAGGTACTCAATGGCTCCCTGAAGGGGAAATTAAAAATAAAAACAAGTGTCTAGCAAAATAAATGAACAAATAGAGTTTTTTTCTCAGTCTCTCCCCTCCATTTTTTTCTGACAACAGATGTGCTTTGCTAATTTTGAAACTATGTCTCACCAAGTGCTTTCATTTCTTTTCCACTTTTACACAAAAACAGGCACAAGGCTCAATTTTGTTATCAGTTTATGTAGGTGACAGTGCACAGTATTCCAGCTATCACAGAAATCCAAAGCCATTACGATTATAGCAATGTTAGAAGTTGACAATTTTCTTTTAATAAGATATTTATCTATAATCTTGAGACTTTCCAAGTCCTGCAGAGATTGTTATAAACTGCTTGTGACCTCATATAAAGTTTTTTTTTGTCTTCAAGTACTGGACTTGCAGCTCAGTTCTGGCCTGGATGGCAAATGAAGTTTTGGAAGATGGCATGTGTAAACTATGGGTCTGATTCCTGTCATTTCAGAAGAGCCAGGCATTCAAGGACTGTTGTCCGAGGCAGATGTTGTGCACCAATTCTGAGAAACAGCAAATGTGGAAAAGTAGAGATGCACAGAAAATATATTTCTCTTGATATGTTTTTTTTCTTCACATTTCTCTGCTCAAAATATATCTCCTCTAACTTAAAACAATACCAGACCTCTTTCACCTCTTCAGCTTAAATTATTTGAAAGTGTAACTATTAGGCTGCAAAGCCACAGTTTCCTTCTATGCTTATGGTTATTACAGCACCCTTTGCTCACGTTTGCTGAGAGAAAAGCTGCCTCTGGCAAGGAAGTGACATGTGTCTCCCTCCCGGTGGGTCACCAATCTGACCTGTGTGGTACTTTATCACCTAATCATATTGGACAGTTCTTAGGTGCCATTCCAGCCCTTTGTAGGCTAGATCTTTGTCATGGGAACTTCAGGCCATCTCTTCTACCTGAGCTAACTGCAGCATGGCTGCAGCTGAATGCCAGCACTCCTTACAGAAACACCTAATTTGCAGCAAATAAAGAATATCTCATAACAGAACAACCAAAGCTCTTGTAAGGACCTTATTTTACTTCCCATAAATATCCCATCCTTTTCACCTTTAATTTCCCTGCTTCCCAGAGCTCAAGCTTCGAGACCACTTGCTATTTACCAGGCTGATATTGCCTGGGACGCTAGCATTTGCCAGTTCAGCCCTGGACTTAGAGTGATGCAACCTTACAAACACCTCTTTGGCTGAACATCTCCCTTCACCTCCTCCCGTTCCTCTTCCCCCTCACTGCCTCTGCCTTGCTGGCATACTGGAAGTCATAAAAGAGCACTTCTAAGGAGCTATAACTATTATGTAATTCCAGGGCTCATTTTCTGGTATCAATATCAAAACCTGACAGATGGCTGTCAGCGAGACCATCAGTAACTGTTAGGAATGTAGCACAGAGCTGTTCTTCCTATTAATTCACTGATTTGACAACATCACTTCAAATTATAACAAAATTGTCAGCGTGACTACTACAAATATCAAAAGTAAATAGGTCAGAGCACCATTTCTACATATTTGTGGATCTCTGAAAAATCATCACTCAGCAAATGGCTTATTTGGACAGCTTTACATGATATCAGAAACATTATCTCTTGAAGTTCACCTTCAGAGTTGTGACAACATCTAGAATAGCACAGTCAGGTTCATTTTGGCTCAGTGGTGTTTCTGTCTGCACACACTGCTCACAAAACATAAAGCCAAATCCAGCCTTGTAATTCCACAGAGCTCAGAGTCCCCATTTTCAAGATCTCCTTGCAAGCAAACTGCGTGGGCCTCAGCCCTCTGCTTAAGCGGGATGGAAGGAGACATTGACTTGCCAGTGTTTGGAGTGAAAAATGAGATCAAGCTGAAACAACATTTTACTCAGAAACCTAGAGAAAAAATGAGGCAGTGCCCCCTCGCACCTGGCTCTAATGATCACGGTGTTTAGAAGAGGCTTTTGGTACAGTAATTGCTAGACAATGAAGTTTGTCTGTTTTGTTACTGAAGCTATTCATTATTTCAAACTTTTTCAGGAAAGTATTTTTTTTTCCTCTAGTACATTAAAATGTATACTATGGTATTAATTCTCTCTGATTGAATTAATTGCAGCAGCATTAAAATCAAGAAATTCTGCCTGTCTTGTATGTGCATAGCTACTCAGTGTAAAATGTCTTCGCATCTGTCTGGTATCAGTCAAGATTTTTATAAAATGGGACTTCTGGAACCTCATCTGGAACTCAGCTGGAACCTCAGGTGCAGATTTTGGTCTGACTGTCCAGAATTATATAAGAGTGTGTACTTAGATAGGAGGACACTCTTTCAACTCTTACAAAGTTTAGACACTTTCTATCTCTTTTCTGCCTGGTACACCCACACTACAAGAAATAGATATATTAAATCATGCTTGTACAAAAAGCATGTATGACCAAGGCTCCTAGAATGACAGAAGCTAAATGTGTTCTCAGGGCAGTTAATATTGCTGTGAAAAAGCAGCTCTACAGCTGCCGATGGATGTGAGCAGAAACCTCAGGGATTTCTTGCCCACTTTCCCTTGCCCACTGACTGATAAGTGGCAGCATTTGCTCTAGGTCGTCTGTAGGGACACAAATCAAATGAAAGGAGGCTTTCCCAGGATGAAAGCTTTTTATCATCTAGGATTTAGGCAGTAGTCTGTGAAGTGCTTTTACATCCCTCAGATCCATGTACATGAAGGTGTGTATCAGTAAAGCTGAACTGGGCAAACATCATCAAGAGCACATATAACTCACAGATCTGATGAATTTATCAGGAACTTTTCTTACCAGGATCTGTGAATTAAAGACAGGAGAAAGAAAGATACACAAAACAAACAAAAGCAAGTTAAAGCAATGGGAGCAGATTGGGATAGGGAGCTTGCATTTTTCAGTTAGAATTTTAAACGTTCAGTGTTCAGATTCATTTCAGACATTGATGAGCTGCCTCCAATCTGTACCAAAGGGGGAGATGTGAGGCATTATCTGATGCAAATGTAATTGGGGAAGCTTTGTGGAAGGCAGTAAGTGCACAAAATGTCAACTTTTCTGCTTGTTCTTTTTCCCATTTAACTAAAAATAAATTATATTTCATCAGATTAACAACTCAATTTGTCCTGTGGTAGAAAAGCTATTTCCCCCTGGATTATCATTTGGTTCTGATTCTTTTCTTTTGACTATGTAGTCTGATATATTAGAACTACGTATTCAATCATCTGATATTACTTGAAGATGATAAGTTGTAACTAGAGGCAGAAGACTTTTTGATCTACATTATGTGTAGCAACAGCACGAACTTCATTCCCTACTTTGACTCAACAGTGCCTATGCCTTGACTCTATCTCTGTCAACTGGATGAAAAGGAAGTTATCCCTGAGTGATTCCAAAGAGTAAGACAGGCAGGCTCTGTCGTTAGGTATAGCAGAAACAAAAGACCAGATAAACAGATACATGGTCAGTCCAGTGTTGGCTTTGCTTTTGTCAGGGATAGCAGATACTGCTAGAGCAGTGATGGACACATATATCTGAGGCACTAGCTGAGCAAAATCATTTTCCAGTCAGCTAAGCAGGCAAGAGATACTAACTTTTTCTCTTGACTTATGTAGGCTAGATTGAGAAGAGAATCTCTGTGACAAAGATCTATACCCCGCTATCCTTATACACAGATCTTTTTAGGGCAATAATAGTTCTCCAGTATTAATAATTGGGCTCAAGGCAGGTCAAGGCAGACTATAAGCTACATTTAATAAAGGTTAGCCTAAAGAGTTAAGATTTACTTATATCAGATGGGAACATTTGCTTTGATTTGGTGGTAGTGTTTTTCGAAGAAGGATTGTTTTCACTGAGGTAGCCCCATCAGGTTTCATTAGCAGCCAAACAACTCCAAAATTCATGTACTGTCATGGACAACACTGCAGCACACAACAGTATATGTTTGTGAGAGTCAGACATCCATCTGTGTTAACTATGCTACTTTTTAAGAAAAACTCTTCTTGTGAATTTGTGTTTTCAGTGTTTCCTCAAATAGATCTCCTCCCTGCCTTCTCTTCTCATACAAGCACTCTTAGTGGTGATTAGCTGTCACTTCTGAGATGCTGTTTTTGTTACACCACCCACAAGAAGCCAGAAGAGTCTGAAAAGTTGACATAAGGAAAAGAAGGCAAGAAAGGCAGAGTCAAAGCAAAACAACTTTGTAGGGCATGTCTCCCTGTACTGGATGGTACTAGGAATGTTCCAGTCTTTTTCTGCCCACCTGGTTCACACGATCTGGTCAATTGTCCTTTCTCAAAATCTAACCTGCAGTCCTGAGCTGATAGTTATCCGGAGCTATGAAATTCCTAACAAATAATGATGTGATGTGTGATACTATTTGAGAGTGAAACTCTGTAAATCAGAACTCTGAACTACTAAACGTAGGAATTCTGGTGTCTGATATCCTTTGTCTGCTGTGTGGTACTCAGCAGCCTGCATACTAATTCCGCATGAGGTATAGCAACCGAAGTCAGCCTAGCCACTACAAACAGCCTTGCCACTGCAGCACAGTTTTTTCTGCATGCTAATTTACCCAGCTTCTCCATATAGATGGATCTAGAACTGCTATTCCCAGAAATGTTGAAAGCTCATGAGGAATAGGGCTTTTTGTGTATTATTATAGGTAGTGTCAGCTGTTGAGCTAGTGCTAAATGCCAAACTAGCCCCAGACTACAGCTTGTTCACTTCCCAGGGGAGCACAGAGGGCTTGCAGAGGGCGGCAGCAGGAGCTCAGCACTCAGTTTTGCTCGCTCTGATGATCAGCATTACAACCGGCATCTGATTTACCTGAGTCATTCTCACTGCGCTTCACTGCAGCTTCCATAGCAATATGTAAAGCTGCAATTAGAAGACTTCTATGGAAATGTAGATTGCTTTTTATACCATCTATTATTCACCTAGGATTGTGAGGCATCTTGCCATTTTTTCTTTACATATCCTGTTTTCTCTCAAAAGATGGAAAAGACCTGTGACACATACCAAAGTGAGGATTCAGAAACTGAGATATTCATATGGAGTTTTACTGTTAATCTGGAGATCTGAATCAGTCTCTATGACTTAATCAAAACCTTGTCTTTTCTGACAGTTATGATGATCTCTGTGAAACAAAAACTTACTTATTAGAAATACTAGGAGGGGAGAAGAGCCATTTCTCAATTCTTAATAGTTATTACATGAAAATAGTTTAGAGCCAAAGGTTACTAGACTTGGACTCACTTTCCAAAGGACTGGAATTAAAAGCCTGCATTATCTCACTACTAATTTTGTAAATCATGCACCCATAAGAGTAGCAATGGATTTACCGCCTCTGATATATGAACTGTCAAATAATTAGCATAGTTGGTAAAGAAACATGATTCTTGTATGCAATGGCTTACATACATCTGTAGATTATTGCCTGAGTGTGACATTTTGATTTTATTTGAATTTCCTGTGGGAATACTAAGCAGTATCTATTGCAGTTTTCTGCCTTGAAATCCATCTGCCCTCTTGAGCATAAAAATAATAATAATAAATAAATAAATAAATAAAAGACTTTGCATAACAGCACAAGCCCTTTGTGCAGTAAATTGCCATGTGTCCTTTCTATACATTCCAAAACCCAAGGAATTTGAAGGTTAAATTTGAATAATGGGCCAAAATAAGATAATTTCTCTTTGCTGACAGAAGCACATTAGCTACTAGCAGAGATAACCATTCTTCAGTACAAAACATGTGTTCTTCAAAGGAGGAGTGGTAAGGAAACAGGTTCCAAAAAATTACATCTGATTGATTTACTTGACCAGTGGGTAATACAATTAGGTTCTGCTTAGAACAGTTTGAGATAACTGATTTGGTTTAGGAGTTTGACCAAAATATGAAAAAATGTAGTATTCTTTCATAGTGTCACTATAATTGTTCATACTATGGAGAGAACAAAAAGGGAAAAAAATGGTTATTAGATTGAGTTTCTTTAGGAAAATGGCTAATTAGAGAATCTCAATGGGATATTTGAAATACTACATCTTCTACAAAGTGCATGTACTCTGCCTAATGCATATAAATGCACATACTGCTAGTGACTCTTGCAGATCTCACTGTGTATAGCGTTTTAACCAATCCTTTGATTTTATATCCACTAACCACTGTGGGTACAAGTGATATCACTAAGATGCTTGGTTTCCTCTCCTATGCCACTCCAAAGCTGCAGAGACCACACGATATGCTTGATTTGACAATTTTAGACTCCGTGCCTAGAGGCAGATTATAATCAGCAAAAGATCCTTAACAACATGGTTTATTTCTGTAAGCTTAAAAAAAGTGCAGTTAGTTGAGTGGCAAAGCCAGAGAAGGCTGACTCTCATGTGAGCATGTACAGCTGAGAGCTCCGTGCTCTTTTCTGGGAGCAGACATAGCCTGCCTGCCTGCTGCATGAAACCCACGTCAGACCTTCTCCGAGGGCATGGGATAGCACTGGGAGGACTCCAGGCAATGGCTATGCTTTCTTCCCATATATGAAAAGATACAGTCTTCAGCCACAGACCTGGCGTGAACATCTTAGTTTGGTCACTTATTTTTAGAAGGTGATTTCTGCGTCAGGAACAATTCATTTGCTGCAGCCTAAAGCTTTCCCAAGAAGTCTTGGGAACAATTGAATGATGTCATATTATAAAAAGTTTGTTATAATAAATGGACATTTTATGTTCTAGGAAAATTTAAAGAACATTGTCTGCAAGATCTTGTAAAGATACATACGCACTTATTACTTGCCCTCTTGACCATTTCTTGACCTTTGCTTAGCACCATTGTGCCTGCTCACATTCTTGGCAGGAGAGCTCATAGTTCTCAGCAGAAACATTTCCTGATTAGGGAAAACAAGAGCTAGAGGAAGCATAGAGGAATGTCTGAAGGTTGTGTTAAAGGTGATAAAATGTTTGGGAAAGACACCATCTTTTTAATGCAGAAGAGTGAAATTTATTTAGCAAGACAAAATGACAGAGCTTTTTGGAGTCCTTTCCTTTCTTTTTCAAATGATATCTGGGACAGAATGAATGAGATGGACAATTTGCTAAGGAAGGTGGGAAATAGAGCCTATTCAACAAGATTTATAATTTATTCTGTATAAACATTTGGATAGCACTAGATCTTGTGAAATATTGTACTACTCCAGGAGAGTATCTTGTTTTGTTTCATTTAATTGAATATCAATAAATAGCTATTTCTGATGCACCATCTTTCACCAGCTGCTTGCCAGGTGTTCATTAAATCACAACTTTATTTATTTATTTTGCTTGACAGGCTAAAAAAATAGTTCCTGTGAAGAAACCTTAAATCAAGGATTAGAAACAAATGTGGCATAAGGCAATTATTCCTATGCCTTTTAGAAAACTCAGTCAATCTGCAAACAGAATTGAAAAGTGCTAGAAGGGGAGAAAGGAAATAAAAACCTGAATATACACTTACAAAGTCTACTTATTCACTTATCCTTTAGTATCTGACCCCCATGAATATCATCTGCCCATCTCCTCACAGAACCCATCCCAGGTCCTGATGTCAGCTGTAGGGAGGAAGAACAGGGAGCAGCAGATCTGTCCTTGTTTTTTTCTTAACAAAGTTTGCTGCTGCCAAAGGACAGATGCACCTTAAGACATCTTCCCTTTCTACTGTATGCCTTCGATGCCTCCATACTCAAGTTGAACATCCTGTTCTCAGCTGTCCAACTTGCCCCAAGGAGCTGAATAAGCATCTTACTTGTCTCAGCGGATTCCCTGGAAATGGCCAAGTTGTTGAAAGTCAGGCAGAGTTACCATTTCTTTTTCTCGCTACAGATCATAGAGATTTCAAATTGTAAGTCACATATATATTCTGAAGAATGTATCCTTTGTAAGTAGAATTAGGAATAGAGAGTGACCCACAATAAGTTTGGCCCTACACTAGGTTTCTGTGGGGGAAGGGAAAAACCTGTGCGTTCAGAGTCCTGGAATAATTTACTGTTCAGTAAACAATAAAAGTGACTCCTGTAATTTTTTCTTGAGGCTCTGATCCTGTAGCTGGTGCTTAATTTAACACACTTACATAGTCAGTTCCAATGACAGCAATAAAACAAATCCTATCTCTAAATGCGCTGATGCTCTTTTCTGACTTGCAGTGTAAATCCCTGATTGAACAGTTGTGGCAGACTATGTTATCAGATGAAGAGAAAAAAAGATTATTACAGAATGTAGCTATGTATAGAATCAACTGACATCCAGAGGGAAAAGCTTACCACAAATATTTCACTTTTCAAACTCTGAGAAATATGCCATATGATTTTAAACATCTAGCCACACCAAGTGGATTTCTAGCTATTCTTGCTTTTTCTAAAAGGCAGAGAAAATGACCATATTCCATAATCCATGCTAATTTTTCATTTTAATTAAACCATTAGAGCAGTAAATATTCACACTAAGGTTTCCTTAAAGAGAATTGTTGAAAGAGAATTTGCACTATGTTTCCTTTGGGATTTACAATATTCTAAGTAAGTGCTTTATTTTTTTGCTTTTTTTTTTTTTTTGAGGACTGTTTCACATTGTACAGTTTCTGCTTGTTTGCTAAGAGGGAGCAATGTGTCAAAGTGCATGTGCAATGTTTATATCTTGTACGAAAAGGACTCATTCTTTTTTACTGAAAACAATAGCAAACCTTTCAGCAACCTAAATTGCAGCAGGATCTGTTAAAGAATTACATGAAAATTTTGGAAACTTGTTTAAGATTATACAGTTCGTGATTGCACTGAATAGTGTCATGAAACAATATGAGGGTGGAAAAAGTAGCCTTAAGCAAATGATTACTATTTTGTATTGTTCTACCAAAATGGATGGTATTTGGTGCATGATTCCCATTTGATCAAAGCTGTATAAAGTTATAAGCAAAGAACAGTACATTTTCTGTGAAAACTGAGGGCAAGAGAAACAGTAGGAGCACAGCAAGAATATTAGAAAAAGAACTGGACTGCTCAACAGCTAATTAGAATCAACAACTGAGCACTTTCTGTTTCCATAATTGGCAGCATTATGTCAGAGAACCGGGATGAGCAGGGTTCAGTAGTTTATGGGCATTTTGACTGGGAGAAAAAAAATAAGAGTGTAAGGGATCGACTCAACAGGGAAGCTAGAGACATATATGAGAAATTCATGGAAGCAAGTTGGCTGAATATCAGCTAAAATAGAGATATGTTAATAATCTGGCAGTTAGGAACAAAGAAGTTCAGCAAAAGAAGCTTAGGAGAAGAGTGAGAGGGGATCTTATCAATGTATGCAGATACCTTAGGGCAGGTATTCAAAAGAATGGTGCCAGACTATTTTCAGTAGTGCCCAATGACAGGACAAGAAGCAACAGCCACAAACTGAAACACGGGAAGTTCCATCTGAATAGGAGATGTGTGGTTGTGGAGTCCCCTTTGGAGATCTTCAAAACCTGCTTGGATGCCACTCTGTGCCACGTGCTGTAGGTGTCCCTGCTTGAGCAGGGGGTTGGATCAGATGATCTTTACAGGTCCCTTCCAACCTCAACCATAGTGTGATTCTGTGATACCTAATTTTAAACAGAATAATGAAACCAAAATTTCTGTTTACACTCAAAAATCTCCTCTTTTCAATTTCATTTGTATCATGTTAGCTTTTAAGAGTTCCTCACCCTTAGCAACATCAGCGAAGATTCTTTTAATCCCGAAGCCACAAATGGGCATTGCTATCACCTGGTCTGATCTGGACAGATCACAGTAAAGATTTCTTTAATTAATGCCTCTTTGAAGTAGAGCAGTATTTTAAAGATAAAACTTCTAGACTTGATTTAAAATTTTCTACAGCTGTAGACTTGATAAACCGTGGAATTTTATTCTAATGATTAAGTATTACTAGAGTTAAAAGAAACAAAATAGTAAAAAACTGAGTTTTCCCAACTTCAACCGGTGGATTTCATTATACAGGAATGAGGAGCTCTCTAATTTTCATTTCTATTTCCTGCATCAATACATACTGATTACGGTAAGTAAATATTTAAGTCTTGTCTTTAAGAAGGTAAATAGAGATAACTTCCTGAGACTTTCCTTACAGAACTATTTTCCTTTCAATTGTTCTTCCAGCTTTTTAAGTGTCATCCTTTTGTGTACAATGTGTACAAGTGTACAAGTGTACAATGATATTATCGCCTTATACAGGCCTGGTTGCGTATCCAAGAATTACACTAGTCATTTCAATCACACCATCATAGAGAATTTTGTCTTCTAGCTGATTACCTCCCACTGCCCTGCTTTGCTCATTGCACTGTCGTTACTTCCCAAGACAGGCTAGATCACTCCCTAAGTACAGCCTTCATTCTTTCACCCTGAACACACAAGTTTATATTCAACTATACCAAAGAACATGGCTGTGCTGGCTACAGCTTTCCAAGCCATCCACATTCTAATGCTTTTTGAGATTTCATCTGCAATATCATTCTTGTACCATCTATAAAATTTATCAGTCATTATGTACTCTTTCTTGAAGGTCGCTGTCCACGGTGTTAAACTGCATGTGGCCCAAAACTGTTCTTGAGACAATCCTAAAAGCTCACTCTTGTTTGCAATTATACCAGGAGAGAGTGGCGAAGAAAGGGTTTCAGTACACATGAGGTAAACTGTGTTCATTTTTGTATCATCTGAGTTTCTTGATGGGATGCCCAATGACCCACCTAATGTTCAGGAATATACCTCAGTGGTATTTATCCACCAAACCTCCTCTCCTAAGTGCATCTCTAGCATGACTTCACTCTACTTCTCCCTGAAATCATTTGAAAAAAACTATATACGAAGCACCTGCTATAACAAAAGAAAGCCACTGGTCATTTGAAGAATACAATGTTTGAATTTAATATTATCTATCATGGGTTCTAGAAATCTCCTTCTCCCTACACTGTTCACTGTGGACTTCTGCTTTAGGGAGACTAAGACAGCTTAGTCAACTTGAGAGCCCCCTTCTGTTTTTCAATTATTCACCTGGATCATAGTAGTAAAAATGGGCAGACTGGGTATGGCTTGTGCTGTTATCTCTGGAGCTGCCAGCCTAACTCTTTTCACCAGTAACAAATTAAGTTAAAAAACCTTCCCCCAACAGTAGTGTCACTTTAAATATAAAAAGTTATAACATGCTGCTCTTTGGTATTAAATTCTAACAGTGTACCAGATTACAATAATAAAATGACAAAGAAAAATACACTTTCCACTTTGTAGGCACAAAGAAAGCATTGATCAAACATAATACACATAGCAGAACAGAGAGCAGGGCTCTTTTTAAAAATAAAGATTAGCTAAAAACATTTTAAAGCTTTTACGCAGAAAAAACTCTATAGGATGTGGGCTCTCTGAATAAAGATTCAAAACATTATCACAATAGAATATGATTCATTATTATAGTTTTTATCAAGATGACTTCTAACACTGCTCTCCAAATGAATTCAAACTTGGGAACTAACCCTCCTGCTGACAAGCTAGTTTATGTCATTTGGATCTCAGAATCTCGAGTCTGAATGACTAAGATTGGATCAAGACAACACAGGTCAAGCTGAGCACTGATCTGCCACCTAAATAGCTCCATTGACGTCACTGCAGGAGATGCATGCCACATAATTTTAAATGTCTTTGCAATGCATCTGCAAGTTACTTAGAGATTTTCTGAAGAGTTAGATATAACAGTAGGCCTGAACTTAGAAATTTGTCTGAAGTTTGAACACAAGAAATGTTCTAACTTCTAACAAATGGAATGTCTGAGACAGATAGATACATTTATGAATCAAATGCTGACCACTTTCCAATACAATTCGGTATAGTTTAGTACAATTTCATATTATTTATCATGCTACAATTAAACATATTTATCTTATTTATATGACAATTTACTCCCAAAGGCCATCAGCACTCATATGGAATGGTCTCAGAAGAATTGTTTGGTTAGGAACAGCAGGCATGGGCTTGGAAAAGTTTCCTTGGGACCACAAAATAATATTAAGGATATTGGAAGTCCTTGTATTGGCAATGGATGGTTTGAGCTCATTAGCTCTGTAGGTTATGTCCTTGATAGAAAACCTGACTCTAGTTGAAGCACCATGAGGTAAAGGTTTTCATGTGCTGACAGCATTCAACTGAAGAGCAATGCCTGAGTCATGATGCAATATAAGCCTCTATAACTGACCTAATTCTCTGTATGTATATCACTGAGCTGAAAATCTTGCAAGAAACGGATTTTATGAATTTTTTTTTTTTTACTCTTGTGGTAGCTCTTTCCCGTATTTTGATGGTACAGTTTCCAGAAGAATCAATACAGCGAATGCTGAAAGAATTCCAGCATTAAAATTTGAGTGGAAACATCCTATGGTGTCTCCTGTTTCAGGCTGGTTTGTTATATGTCTCTACAATAAAATATGTAGACAGACTAGCTTCCTTGCAATTTCTAACAAGGAGTCTTCTGTGCACACATTGCCTCATTCTAAGTGTTTACTCATTAATAAAATATTTTTTCTACATTAAATTGCAAAAAAAATATTATATATTGCTAGACATAGAAATAGCACACCTAATTTATGGTCTTGATTCCAACCCTTTATCTAAAGGGTTAGAACCTACTCTGCTGAAGTAAGTCCAAATTTTTTTGCTTCTGGAATGAAGTTGTTTGAGCTTAAGACAAGATACAATCATCTGCTCTATTTTGATGTAAATTGCTCAGTCCTTGCAATTTTTGTTTTAGCATTCTAATCTCTTATTGCTGTGGCATTTTCCAGTGTCCACGTCTTCCCCTACCAGTTATGGGCTTTCAGGGATTGTAGATTATAACAAGTATTCTCCCTCCATTCAAGATTGCTTTAATACTCCTGCCTGACACCAGGAAGTGTGTGCAGCATAATTGCAACAATTTACAGAAGCCAAGTACAAACTAATTTTCAAAACATTTTACCTAACACAAAACAGAAAATGTGTATGTGAAATAAAATAGAATCAGCATAGATGTCTGTTACATAGTTTTTCTTGTAAGATAGCATATGACAAAAATAACTACAGTGACACATCTGCTGAAAGTACATTGCAGTTATCATAGTCGTTTGATATATTGACTGCAGTCCTCCATTCTTCCATCACTCAGCACAGCATTTCACAGCTCACAATACCAGGATGCAAGTTTTTTCTTGGCAGTATGACTCAGCTATTTAAAAAGAGGTGTGCAGAGATAACCTGCAGGAGTGAGGCAAGGAGTGGGGATCCGTGTCCGTTTGGAATCAAAGCCTCTCTCCTGAGACTGCCAAATGAAGTGCCAATCAGTGATGGTTTTGATAGTAGCCTAGGAACTAAACTGGGGTGACTGCATAGGGAGTTCACATCGCTCCTGCTTCAGACATGCAGTCATGCAGATGTCAGAATACTACTCGCTCATACCTGAACAAGACTAAGTTTGAAATGGTAAACCCACTGATTCTCTTCAAAATGTTTTTATCGCTTGAGCTCTGCATATGCAAGTGACTCACATTGTTGCTACTGGTATTTACAACCTTGCTTTGAGCAGAGTAGACTAATATTGATTCTGGTTAGAAATCTCATCAACAAGTACACAAATGCACTGTTTGTGGAAGGCAATTCATGAGAAAAGAAACTGTTTAAAAAAGGTTCAGCCACACAGTCATGTCATTTCTCTCTTTTCTGGTCAGAATTAACATTTCTGAACTGTCAATGCAGCAGGTGCCTTCAATTCTGTGAAGTCCGACCAAACTGTGCTCTTTTGTCATTAGCAACTGTCAGCTACAGCTGCAGATCATGGAATCAGAACTTAAGTTGTCAATTTGGTCAATCATGAGGCACAAGGGAATCCAACTTGCTCATCTGCAATGATACTGATTCTGAAGCGCAGATGGTAGTAAAGTTTAGTTTTGTTAGTGTATTACAGCATTCATAACAGGGAGCAGACTACAGTAACTACTGCAGTTGTAACTGGACCACCACTGAGCCCTTGGTGAACCTCTTCTGAACTTCCTACACGCCTCACAGAGATTGTGAGGAAATAATCTTAGGTTCCACATTTCAAAGTATTTTTCTTTTATTTAACCTGTATCTTTTCAGAGCAAGGATCATTTCTTACTTCCTGTGCAGTGGGGCCTTGCACAAGTGAGACAATATTAAAGGAGGTCCCTGACTTCTAATGGAATTTAAACAATACCAGCAAGGTATATACCTTATAAGCCACCAATATACAGAAGTGACAGAACAGAAATGGAAACTGCATTTTATGCACTTTATGCATCATTGGAAAGTTCTCTTGAGAGCAAAAATGAAGGAGTATTTTATTCAAGTTATTTATCCGTTCTTTAAAGCAAGCTAACGAGCTTGTTGAGTGCCATCCTGTAGCACCAACTCGCTAAGCTGAGAAAGGGCATTCAGCTTTCAAGGCCTAGCTCAAGATCAGCTTTCCTGGTGATGAAAGGGTCACAAAGACTCCTGCTTGAGAGTAGCCAGAATTCAAGAAATCGACAACTGTCTTCTAGTCTTTGGAGCTTAGGAGTGGTTTAGTATAAATAAGCATTTTTTGAAATGCTTATATCACTGTTGTCAAACATTTATTGCAATTGAATAGAAAATAATTATTTTAATGAGAATATATTTCGAGAACCCAGCAGCTCTACTTTTATTTATTTTGACATATAGGAAATAGTTTTTTTTTTAAATGTGATTACAGCAGAAAAAAATAGCACTTGAGCAAAGATGCTCACACAGTGGACAAGCAGGTCACAGCTTCTTCCTGTTCAGCTAAGGTGATCACTGCTCAGATAACCACATGTTCCTTGCTGTAGCAGCAGAAAAGGCTAGACAGAATTAAAAATGCTGTTATGCATTTCAATGCTGGGCAGATCTCCCCAGGACTTTTTCTGCCAAGGAAGATGAAGGCATCATGGCTCTGCCTTTTTCCCATCCAAACTTCATTTTAGTAGATTGAGGGGCAAGCACCAGCCCATCAGCTTTATGTCTGTGATAGGTGTCCATCCAGAAGGAATCTCCAGTGGATGAAATTAGGTAGCCTCAAGTCATTGGGGCCACTAGGGAAAAGCATGATCTAGTAACTCAGTGCTCAAAAGGTTCAGCTATGGACACAACAGAAAAAGGAAAGAACTTACAGAATACCAAGTAATCTTAATGTGAGTGCTCAGTGAGGGACAGCAATCATTAAAAAGGCTTCCCTATAATATTGACTGTTTTTACAGCCTCATTGCTATACCTTTACAGCAAGTAAAGGTATAGCAATACTTGCAATAAGATATTATTGATAGTAGCTGAGCTTTCTGATGTTTATTTGTCATTGCTTTTAGATCTGCTGTCGTGGCTCTGAAATATCCTACAGGAATGATGTTGTTCAGTTATGATTGGAGGATCAGATCCATTGCAATTCTTTTTAGAAGTAGATATTTTATATTAGTAAAGACACCAGAATCCTCCCCTAGGGAAATGAACTTGGAAGTAGCAATATATTAAGAGCTGAAGCTTGAAGCCCTGTGAAATATATGTAACAGGATTTTTTTGTATTTCTGTAACAGTTCAGGTTTGGCCCATTGCCAGAGGGACTGTCTAATATCAGGTTTATGTTGACTTTTTTTGTAAAATAGGATTAAGATCGGGCTCGGGAAGCTTATGGCTTCAACGCATCTTAAGAAGATGCAGTTTTTTACTTTATATATCCTGGGCCCTGTATCTTCTTCCATTCTGTAGCTATTATAATAATCTATTCTAACTCATTACTGGGGTTATTGGTTTCAATTCAGCAGTAATAATAAACACAAAAATACTACTAGAGAAGCCTGTGTAACACACCCACAGAAGCACATAGTCTGTTCAGGACACACCTTTAATAAGCATACATTTGATTTCATTGTTTTTGTTTTACTAATGTAATTACCAGAGACACTAAGGCAGTAGAAGAGACTTTGAAAGGTCAGACTGGGATACCTCCACTGAAGCTACAAGTATTATTTTGGATACGACCAAATCATAGGTACTTACCATTAGCGAGTTTAAAAAATGAAATGCCTGTACACCAATGCACAA
>VWPW01026059.1:0-12290 GCA_013389825.1 Crypturellus undulatus | reverse complement strand
CTTAAACACAAATGGTCATTTCATTGTTAACTGCAGTACAAAATGATAATGAAATAATTAAAAAGACAGATGAAAGAGTGACTTAATAGGAAAGAGGCCTTACTGTTCAATTAGAGACATTACCATTCAACCTTTTTATTACTGCCACAACCTTTCAATTTTTAAAAAAATAATACTTCAAGCTATGCTCATTTAACACATGACAGTATCACTATTACATGCATAGCCTTATGATACGAACTGCACACTAGAAGACTGATGCAAACCAGTTGTCTTGCTGAAACGATTAAAAGGATAAGCATTTGCTGGTAAGGTCTATAAATTGTATATAAATTACAGGACAGCAGTTGCTCATACATGAAACTTTCCGTTTTAAAAAGGTAAGTTTTTTTTTCCTCCAGAAATATGAGTATCACAGAGCCCTGTGCAATGGCATTAATATGTCACCCCTCTAAGAAGTGTATTAAGATATATTTAGAAGTAAATTCTTGACTTTCCAGTCTTTTCCACTACCAACCTCCTGATATATCAGTGCTCAATTCGCCATATTTGCTGAACCAGCAATTTAGTTATAATAAGTCCAAAAAGGTAAAAAACGTCATTAACCTTTTAATACAGTCTCACAGATGTAGGATGATAGATATATTTGAAACCTCATGATCAAAGCAATGCCCTAATAGCAAAATCTTTCACTTTACCTTTGCCATGTCCTGCTTCCCTTTTAATTTCTGCTGTATCTTAATATTTTGTTATAACCAGCATTTTATGCTATTTCACCAGCAGCTGGAGAATTCATGAGCCATTTCTGTAGAAGCTTGTTTCTACAAACGCTGGTGCAGCCTTTCCTTTGCTCAGCCACACTTCTTACCATTAACGCACAAGCCCCCAATCCTTACGCCTAAGCGTGAAGTCTCAACACATTAAGCGTCATACTGTACAAAAAGCACAATGGCAGCACAAAAAGAAAACCAAATAGCTGAAGACAACAGAGCAGTTCTCACTTTAAGTCCATATATGAAAAATCTATGGCAAATAAGACTCTTTCACGACAGTCATTTTGCCCCATTTTGAAAAATGATGGAGGCAAAGGAAGGATGAAGGAAACCCATGAGAAAAGGAGACGAGTTAGAGCTTAGTATTGTTCCTGGCAAACTGATGGCTAAAAACAAACATGAAGGTTCACTACTTCTCAGTAAATTGTGGATATTCTGCTGGAAATTACCAGTATGGTCTGCATCAACCTGGAGCCTTGTGTTACTGAAGATGTTTAATCACCATTTCAGGTTAATTGTACTATGAAGTTACTAAAACTCACCCAACAAGGCACTTCTCCTACTATACTTAAAGTTACTCTGAAAAAGTAAGTTAAAAGAAGTGACATGTAGGAAAAAGTAGATATTCTGAAAAGTTAGAGAACAGAAACCAAAGCAGGGCACATGTCTCCAGTGCGGATCTAAAGAATAGGAGAATGGAGAGATCCAGTTGGATCTTAGAAAATTTAGGACTATAAAAATACAATTGCCTTGACATTATTTGGGGGAGAACACACACACACACACAACACAACCCCATTCTCCTCTAGCCTTCAAGGGCTTCCATTGACAATTGTCAAAACAGGAGAGAAAGAATCTTGTAATTCCAACAAAACCTTGGAATGAGCAGGACTGCAATGTGGTGTAATCTACCCGCAGGGCGATCAGCAGTAAATTTGGTTTCAGAAAGGGAGGAAAGACCAATAATTCTAGTCAGCAGGCCAAAGGAAAACTCAGAACATACCTAAGCACCTCACCAGATTGCAACAAGTCTCCAAATCTAAAAACATGCCTCCTTATGTGGCATGAGAAATGAAAAACTATTAAGCAAATTAAAGTTCATACTGATTGTAAACAATGAGAGAGTCATCAGCTCCAGCAGCCACCTCTATTAAGATATTGATCATGGTGATTACTTCCGAGGAAATAATTTGAAATAAATAANGGACCTGATCTGTGTCTATAAGTGCCTCAAGGGAGGCAATGAGGAGGATGGGGCTGGCCTCTTTTCACTGGTGGTCACTGACAGAACCAGAGGAAATGGCCACAAATTGAAGCATAAAAAGTTCCACAGGAACTTAAGGAAGAACTTCTTGACAGTGAGGGTGACAGAGCACTGGAACAGGCTGCCTAGAGAGGTTGTGGAGTCTCCTTCTCTGGAGATCTTCAAGACCCGCCTGGATGCAGTCCTGTGCCAGGTGCTCTAGGTGGCCCTGCGTGTGCAGGGGGTTGGACTAGATGACCTCTAGAGGTCCCTTCCAACCTTAGGCATTCTATGATTCTATGATTCTACTGATAAAGTTGTGATTTTTGAAAGGAGAGGCAGTAAAGAGTTCATTTCAGCACTGATGAGCAGTGGTAAAAATTCTTTTTTTTTTTAGCCAAAAATTAAAAGCAAATGTTTAAAATTCACCTCTAATGGGTAATGAATTGCTTCAGTATGATTACCTGAATGAGTATTGCTGATCTTAATGGGTTCAAGTGAGCTGTGCTGCACCAGGCCTTACAGTTGTGGCGGGCAAGGCTGGGTTTCCTAATGAGGAATGTTTCTCCACAAGAGGGAGTTCCTTGCCAACTGTTTCCTTCCCACTGTACTGCCCTGGCGTCCAAAGAGAGTTCATGCACTGAATACCTTCTTTCTGCTGGTGTGGGCTAAAACAGGGAATCATTTATTTTGCAGGTTGATTATTCTTCCTTAAAAAAAAAAAAGTACTTAAAAGATCTATCCAAATGTCTTTAATTTTATTTAGTAAGATCACTGCTATTAATTTGAAGTATACCGTATAGCAACATGGATGTTATCAAACACAGTTAGTGTGTGTCAGGTATTGTTGGTTTTGTTTATATCATATTCAAATGTGCTGTAAGCTATTCTGATGAACTCTGCTGTCAGAATGAGGAAAATAGTTATTTGTATCCAGTGGGCTTCACTATTAGTACATGGGCAAAATACAAATTACTCAAATTCAGGTGAATCATTTTTTGGCTTTCTTTTTTCAGAGGGACGCTTTTGTAACTACCTTCTCATTTCTTACTCTATGAATTTGTTGCAATTACCTCTAAATCTTACTTCACGTGCAACTTTTTAATGACTGTATATTACAAGGTCCTGGTGAAGAAGATATATAAAAATACTTGAATCTCCTTTTTTCCACCAGGCAGTATTGAACTAATTTTGACACACAAAAATCTGCAGAAAATTGTTGGCGGGGGGGGGGGGTTGCCTTTTTTTTTTTTTTTTTTAATTTGCTTTTGAATTTAAGCTGAACTCACGTTTGAGGTTCAATTTCCATATGAAATCTTTGGTAATCTGAAAAAGCCATGTAGGTGTTTCAAAAAGGATTTTTTTTTGACTCACATTCTTAAAGAATAAATGCTCAAAAATAGGAGAACCCCAAATAAATTCTAGATGTTAAAACAAACAAACAAAAAAAAAAAAGAAAAGAGAGAGAATTCTGACTTTTAGGGAGAAAAGGGATTAAGGGGTGCATGTGCATAGTCTGTAGAGAAATATGAGCCCAGCCCTTCCCAGTGTGCCTTCAGCAATGTCTGTCTTGTATTTGCGCTCTCCATAGGACACCAGGGTGGCCAGTGCAACCCATATTTCTTACCTGACTTGTGATTCTTAAAAGGCTCTAAAGTAATTTCTAAACTCCAGTAGTTGCATGGAGCTTACTGAGTTTTATGCTAGTAATCCTTTTACTTATGTAGCATTTTTTTATGTTTTACAAATATAAGGTAATTCAACTTCATAAAAGCCTGGTGAGTAGGTAAATTCTTTTGACTTTGTATTGCAAGAGCAATACAACCGATGCATATGGATGGGGGGGGAAAAAAGAAGCTCAACTTGTGAAAAAGTTGGGTATACCCAAAAGCTATTTAGGCAGTCCATCCCCCAAGTGCTTTTAACATTCCCTGAAAATATAAAGGTTAAATCCTAAAGCCCAAACTTTATAACTAAAATAAGTGAAAGCTATAGGCATTAAAACTTTGGCTCCTTTCTCTGCTTCCTTAACTGGTGTTCAAGTTCCTGCTTTTCCTTATAGATTCCTTGAAATTTAATTTATCAAATACTGTGAATGCGGCAGAACGCATATGTTATTTTTTTATGCGGCATGATTGGAAGGCAAATACTCATCAAATCAAACGGTATGGCATAGTAATTGGGAAAGATGACTTGTAAATCTAGTTCTTTGTCTTACAGAGTTTAAAATTCAACCAAAGCAAGTTTCTCTAAGCTGCAGTTGATTCATGTGGATCAGCTTGGAAACTCATAGACAGAAACTTCTCTATTGATCTTTCAACCACTTAATTTATGGACAGAAGTCAAAAGAGTTCATTCTGAAAGAGAAGTTAGGGGAAACAGTTGTAACTAATAAACTACTGGATTACCCTCTCCTTTTCCTCCAAAACCACATGCCATTACATCTAACAGATTAGTACTCACAATAACTAAATTATTCCCAGTATTGTATTTTGCATTTGAGCATACCTGCAGTATACTTCAGTTTCAGAAAATTTCCTCCGTTGCACTCCTATTAAAGTTGGTTACTAGAGAATATTTTTGCATTTGGTATGCAAAGGTACTGCCTCAACTGTCCAGACTGAGAATATAAAAAAAAGTCTTTGGAACTTTCAAATTCAATTTGAAGATTGCCTCTGAGGGATATTCCTTAGTTCACTATGTGCTTTCCCCTCCTGCCCCCCGTTTCCCTTTGCTCTTGTCCATCCTTCATTTGTACACTGAAGGACAGCATATATTTTATTGCTGCATTTGGCTTTTCTTGTTTTCACCTTCATTATCACAACAGTAACATTAGTTTTTGAATAAAAAAAAGGTAGTTCTTTCTGCCTTTTCTTTTTCTAAATCTTTTCTATAGAAGGACTATGCATGAATACTGTGGTTACAATATTCTTAATTCATTCTTAAATAATATTGTAGTATTTACACTGTGGTATGATTTCACTTGTATGCATTGTCTACAATCCCTGTACATTTTGCTATGACTCGAGATCATAACAGATGTATGCAGCTAAGTATAAGATATTGCAGGTGATTTGTTCTTGAAATGTACGGTTAAATAATGCATTTCATGTTTGATCTGTAATTTCAGCTTAAATAGCATTCCAAAATCAGTCCTCTAAGCAGAAATCCTACAGCTATTATTTGTGAAAATTTTTCTACTCTAAATCCGCAAAATATTCATTATCACTTTGTGACACTTGGGGCAATTCTTATCTTCCTGTGATGTTACCATTAAACAAATGAGTCCCCTAATGAACCCTTTAAAAAAGGCTATCTCCATGCCTTATGTTGCCTGATGTTTCTGAAATAGTCCCTATGTGATTCCACAATAGCAAGTAGATAAAATGATAGTGGAAGGTAAAACAAGGAGGACTAAGGTGCTTCTATCCCCTATAAGTGCAAAATTAAATTTTATTAAAGACTGTATATTTAGTCTGTTCCTTCAGAAGATGTAGAATATTTATTTTATCTCACTGCACGTTTTTATATAAATGAGTACTTTTCTGCAACTTAGTGTGGATTTAGCATGGAAGTCTTTTGCCCTATCTGCAGAGAGCTAGGCATTAGATTCTCCAGTTCTGAGTTGGAGTAAGGTTTTTGTTAGGTTTCTGACTGCTTTTAATCTATTTCAGTTCTCTTTATTTAGCACAAATGAAGAGAAAGTATTCATAGAACAGAAAGACGTTCTGGCTTTCATACCAAAATGTATTTCTGGATTATTTTCTCCTGTGGTATATAGTGCTTATCTTCAAATTTTCTGTGTTCCAAACAAAGCTAGGTTATGCTATAATAACATGGCTGACCATAGGATCATTGAGACCTATTCCACATAATATCTTAATTCTTTATTATCCATTAGCAGTTTAAGCTTCTGTCTTGGGTCATATAAACCCAGTGTTCCTCCTTTTCTCTGTGGTTTTTTTTGTGTTTTTTTTTTCTCCCCTTCCCATTGTCACCAAAAACTGGGAATAAACCTCTTAACACTGATGTAGTATTAGGAAGCAGGCATTCACTTTATTGCAGCGCTGGGTGCATGGGTGATAACTCCACCTATCATGTACACCCTAATGTGTGCTTGTTAAAACTTTTATTTCTCTATTATCTACATATGCATTAAGCTCTAGGAATGATCATACATATTCATTCTATTTCCTGGAACTAATTATAATATACCCCACCCTCATGCGCCCTCTCTCCCTTTGGTGGTCTCTGGTGGGTTTTTGAGACCCCCTGGTGGTCGTCTCACTGTTCACTTGATGTCATCCTGGAACTCACTTCCATATATGGCCTGATTTTGGCTCAGAGGCCCTGTTTTGGTTCTACTGCCCAGTTCCAGACAGTTCTTTGAAGATATGGTGGTCCTTATCTTCATCTTCAACTGGTCTTTGCTGTTTTTGTTCATATTATCTCATGATGTCCCAGGAACATCTGCTGTTTTGTCTGTACCTTCCAGTGACAACAGCGAAAACATGTTCTTGGGTGCATTCTCTTCTGGGGTTTCTTATAACACCATTGGCCTTCACATTTATTGATATCTGCCAACATTTTCTTTTTTGTTATAATATTCAATTCTGTAAGTTCTACATCAATTTTATCCAGATGTTTTCCACATAGCCAGTACCTTACTGCAACTGCCCTTTTATAAAAAGCAATGAAAGTAGAATTTCTGACCTCTTGAATTACAGATATTGTCATCCTCCTATAAAAAAGAAAAGTAGGGACTATAATTGAAAACAAGTTATTTGATGAATTTGGTATTTAAACACATGGTTAAAAATTATTTCAACATTTATAGCATATCATAAGATTAAAGACTCTTTTCGTGTGATTGACACTTTTCTATGCCTTCATTGACCACTTTAATCTTACAGTGCCAGCCCTTCTAGATAGTTGGCTAAATCATCTGCAGATGGTCATCCAGCTCACATTTCTCCCATCTTGCAATCTATATGTTGACTTTGTGTCAGTGTATTGCTTTGAAGTAACATAGTATCATTGGGGGTTGAATGGGCCACAGGTAACCAATTCAAGCATACCTTCATTTGGTACCTAATCTATAGCTGTGCATTTTTGCTACCTAAATATATGTCTAATAATTGTAGCTTCTTTCTTTTGGTATTTTATTTCTCTTGCATATTGTCATCTTAATTTATTTTTCTTATTTGATAGACCTCATCTCCTATTCCCTCCTCCTCTTGTTTCAGCCTCTTGCTCATCTTGCTTATCAATGCCGATTTTACTTTTAATGGCATTTAAATGGAATTCTTGTAAATAGTTGTTGTTCATGGACTGATTTTTTCATCAAAGTATCAACATTTTTAATATGATATTATAATATATATTACCTCTTCAGATGTAACCTTCAAGTCCTCATTTTCATATGTATCCATGCCCATACAGATATGATGTTTAACTTAATATGGTTTATTACTACCTGTGGACCAAAATAGTTTTTTCAGTATTTAAATATTATGTACACAAATTGCTATTTCTTTGTAGAACTTCCTGATTTGCATGATGACTGTGATCATTACAGGTACAAATTAAGCATTGATTTGATTTGATGAATCATTGATTTGATGAATTGATTGTAGAACTCATTTTGTACATATCAAGCTTTAAGATTGCATTATAGGAAGTGATAATAATAATTTCTACTAAATTTTCACAAAAATTATTTTACCAAAATTTTTCAAAGTCTTTATAGTGTTAAAATGCTCATCTGAATCATTTCTCTTAGAAATAAGGTGAAAAGAAGTCAACTTGTTCTCAAGATTGATGCTAACATTTACTGCAGCTTTTTCAGCTTGGTGAGCATTAGGGTCATGATTAGAATGTTTTTTATATAAAAAAAAAAATGTTTGAAGAAGTAGAACATCCATCAGGAATCAGTGATATAGCTTAAGCAAGCACACTTGTATTTCTCCCTTTGTGTGCATGTATGTATTTGCCAAGAACAGACTACTGAGCACCCAAGGATAATTGGTCTGTTTCTAGAAAAGGTTATTTCTTTAAATTGGTGATTCAATGTGCTATGCACTTCATTCTGTACCTTAAGTTAAACCCTGGGACTTAGCTGACCTAAAGAGCCTGATGATATGAGAAGTTTATACTGTATCTTACCTTTTGCCATAATGAATAATGAGAGGCCCCATTATCCATTGTGACAGCTGAAGTTCAGCATTTCTGTGTGTTTACTGAAATGATAGCAAAATAGGCATCCAGAATGGTGAGGCAGCATTTTTAAAAAAATATATATTTAAAAAAAAAGGTTGACAAAAACACTTTTGATTTCAGGGAATGTGGTACTTGAATGATTGTACAGTTACTTTGTAGATCAGTAGCATGGGGACAGAGGGGAAGTGAACCCAAAATATGTTTATTCTTTGGTAGACAACAACAAAAAATAGCAGGAGTGAAATTTTTTTGTTTGTTGTTTGTTTTATTTTGAAGGAGGTGAATAGATATTATTTCACCTCATATCTAGGCGTGGTCTTCCTGATCAGTGCATTATTCTGGATGTTGATGCTCAGAGCACTCTGCATTGACATTTTCAAGCCAGAGGTTCTGCTCATTAGATGTCAGCCTACTTATATGCTTAATTTTAAGTATTAATTGGGTAAAAGCAGAGGTACTTTGGAGAAGGAGAACCAAATCCTCAATTCTACCATCTCTGTGGCATTAACTCAGTTCTGAGCCTAATTTCTAAGCGCTCTTCTAAGCACTCTTAATCACAAAAGCATTCAACCAGCATTGTATCTTCCTGCTCATCCCCCAAACCAAACTCTGATTTGGCAGATATTTACCCACCTCTGAATTTTCATGGGTATCCCTGGACTTTTCCAAGCCCCTCTTACCTCTGGCATTTTTGAACTTACTCTGCTTATCTGAACTTGTCTCTAATAGATGTTCTTCTATATTTACTTTTTCTTGAGTGCTTAGCAATTTCTTTCGATTGTTCAGTGTCGAGAGTTGTGGGTGCTTCTCTGCAGCTGAACCCTTCTCTTGGGTTTAGGGGGGCTGAAATCTTAGCACAAATGGGATAAGTAGTGTGTGTAGTCCCTGTTTTTTAGAGAGATGGTATTCAGTGTCTGTCTTTGAAAAGAAGAACTGAAGTTCAAAAGCCTAAACTACCACAGAAGGACTGTCGTAAAAGGTCATGTTCCTCTGCATAGTATTTTCCAGAAGCTGTTTCAGTTTACAAATTCTGCTGTTTACTACACATAGGTAATCAGCTAAGGTGTGAATATAGCTTGGGAGGGATTGTTACAACTTTACCTTCCATGGAATAATGTTCCACATTGCCCAAGCTTTCACCCCACCCAGTTATACATCGTAACAGTTATGCTATTTCTGAGTGGGAGAAAAAGTATTAACCTATACTTTTATTAACCTATAACTTACCGATTTAGCAAGCTTATTTACCTTTACAGCATTTTCAAAAAATCTGTATCCTAGAGAAGAAAGATTCACAAAGACAAAAGCAAGCATATATACACTTATTTATAAAGTAGTACAACAGATGAAGAGTTGGAAAAAAATGGGTATAAACCTTGAACTGTTAATTTTTATTCTGTGGACAAAGTGCAATAGATTAAAGTGATATCTTTTATTGGACCAACAAAGAGTGGTCAGGCTTTGAGACTGGAAAGGTTGCGTCTTCAGTTTTCACTTTATTGATCTTGCCCACTGCTCCTTACAGGCCAGATCAACTACAAATATTTTCTGTATGCCTTGGATGACACCTTTCTTCCTTTGAGACTTAATGTTTCTTTTTGTGACTAATGGTAAAGAAAGACTTTACGTGGGGAACTGAAATTAAAAGGTTCCTTTCTTTACGTTCTTTTTTATATTAGTTGTTGTTCGTCAGTGAAATTATTTTTAGCTTTTTTCTTTTTCTTCCAGATAATTCTTTCCAGAGTTATTTTTAATAGTAAAAAATGTGTCTAAATGTGGAAGCTGCTCTCTTGTTGCTTTTGTATATCCCGACCTTCATTTGGGGCTGCTTTTGGAGACAGATTTTCATATTAGAGTCTGAGATCACAAAATGCTCCTATCAAGCAAAGTACCTTAAAGTATTAAAAACAGTCTAACCTTGTCCCCAGCTCTTTCTCCCATCTCTTCCTTCCCTTATCTGCCTTCTCCCCCTCATTTCTTGTAACCCTTTTTCTTTCCAAGGAACTGCAGGAAAAGTATTGCCCTAGGGCTATGCGATATCTATTTGATCTGTCTCAGCATTTCTAGAATTATAGGAATTTTTAATTCTCCCATTTTTGTGATTACACTAATGACCACAATTTTCAAAATGGTTCCTTTACCATTTAAACAGAGAACTGAGCAATAAGATTTCCAAAAGGATCTTTCGGAGGCTATTACAGTAAAAGCTGATGCATTCAAGCTGGAAAAACAAAGTTTTTATACGGCCAAACTGGCAGGTTTTGCCTGGAACTTGAGTCTCCTGTGGCTGGCAAACTATACAGAACATGAAGGAAGGGAGAAGGGGAGCAAGCAAGGTTGTCAGCAGAGATATCCATCCACCTTCAAGAGCAGGCCACCTCATCAGTATCTGAAGATGTGTTTGCTAATGTATGGAGCAGCGTGGTGTTTGCCCGCGGACCTGTCTCCCTGATTACGTTTTGAAATTCACAATCTGCATAAATTCTTAGAAATTATATGAAATATTTCTACCTGAAAATTAACATTTTTCCAGCAACATTCAATAGCTAAATTTATATTAAAATAATAAATAGTATTTTTTGTTTGTGTAGTTTAGCAAACCAAATATTTCAGATTATTAATCCATTTAATAATTACTTTCATTCCTGAAAGGTTTTTTTAAGCATTTAGTTTTAATTAGACATCCCTTAATTTTCTTAATAACTGAAATAGGTAGCGGTCTGGATCCCGCTGCATTCAAATATCCTGAACAGGTCCTTGTAGTTGATCTGAGATCTTCCATGTTGCTTACAATATTATTGTTCACTATAACCCTTTGTAGGAGAAGTTACTATTAAATGCTAGTTAAATTAAAAGAAGAAAGCCAAAAGCAGACTGTACTATATATTGTTTTGGTATGTAGACAAGTTTTGTGTGTAAGCAACTCCTCCCAAGCTTTATGTGTTTTGCAGACTGTGACCACATACAGCCCGAAGGCTTAAGCTGAAGCAGCCTGGCTATGCTGTATGTGCTGCTTGAAGGTGTAGAAACAAGTGCACTTAACAGTGGGAGGGGGGAAAAATCAAAAAAAAAAAAAAAGTAATCTGCTGAGTATCGAGGATCTCCTGATGAAAATATGAAGTTAACTTTGGAGGAAACAAAACCGATAATTCCCCAGCCCTGAAAATAAGAAATTAAGTGCTTAGGATAATAAATATAAATTTTGACAATGCTTTATTTTAATGGCACATGAATTAAAACTGCATTACAATGAAATTGCTGCAGAACATCCACATTAATATCGAATGAATTCATTATGACCAGCACAGTTACAGTGAATACTAAATGAATTAATAATAATGAACCACTTAAAGTGTTACCTAATTGTTTTATTTCATTTTTATGTATATTTTTGTCCAAATTTAACTGTTGGGTTAATAGAGCATGGCACTCAGTAATTCATTTCAATACCTTAGTGTTTGTAGGTGACTATTTTCACACCACGTTCAGTCTATTCTGGTGCATATCCAGCACTGGGCAGATGTCTCCAAAAGACTTACCTATTATACTGGATATTTCAAATCCTTGAACTGACAATACATGTTTCTTCCAGTTATCTTAAGTGCTTCATAGAGGTGGTTATTAACAATGTTTTACAAGCAAGGAAGCTGAGGTACAGGCCTACTATGGATGATCTGCCTGTGATAACACAGCAGCTTAGCTGGAGAGTCCTGCGTAACTCTAGGAACCTCAAATCCCCCAGAAGTAGTGCGAGCTTTTTATCTTACTCACTGAATTTTTCATACATTGCATTGCGTGTATTGTGTCGAATTCTTTTTTAAAAAAAAAATTGCTGTCATTGTAATGATTAATATATGCATATAATCTCATGAAAACATACTCTGTACCATTTCTAAATCGCACTAGAAATTATACCTACTGAAGATGATGTGCTTGTTGCTAAGTGGCCTTTTAGATGAAATTTCTTTTAAAAATAGTTTATTTCTGGTGACCATGTGCAGTTCCACCCAGCAAAGGTGAAGGACTGTTTTGTCACCGAAAACCGGGAATAAACC
>VWPW01026057.1:0-11495 GCA_013389825.1 Crypturellus undulatus | reverse complement strand
AAGGTTAAAACAAACAAATAAAAAAAAGGAGTTTCTCAGACTTAGTGCTTTGATCATCACTTGCTGATGTCAATACTGAAACTGTAATATGATAGTGTGGNAAACAAACAAATAAAAAAAAAAAGCAGTTTCTCAAACTTAGTGCTTTGATCATCACTTGTTGATGTCAATACTGAAACTATAATATGATAGTGTGAGTGAAGTAGAAATTGTGAAAGTGCTGCAAAGAAATACTGGAGAATTGTGGTGTGTTACAATTCTTGGTTTTAGCCTGTTTGTCAGTCAAGCCAAAGTGACAAAACATTTTGCTAAACTAGGAATTTATTTGGTCATGTATCCAAGTTTTGGAGAATAGTTCATTAATATTTGCAAATTTGCGGCCATTACAGCTGTAGAATAAGTTAATAAAAATGACTTACAGTGCTGACTAATTTTGACTAACAAGTTGGAATGCTTGCTTATATGCTTCAGGGATTGTTTCTTCTTCAATGCAATTAGCATTTTCATGCTGAGGGAGGCATGTTCTTACTTAAAACATGAATTATTAACCGACACTAAATAAAATTTGATATATGCATATATGCCTTACTGCACGTTTCTTCAGGCAACTGATTTTTAGTTTAACAATGCCGTGTATTGTCAGTAAGTTTCACCAAAGTCAGGTGTGTGATGCTTTCCCTTGTCCTAAAGAAAATCAACTGTGGGCTCTATACCCAAGCAAAGACATTTTCAACTAGGGTGTTGGGCTGAATTATTTTATATTTTCTTGTATTCTTTCCAGGGAATAAGGGTAAAATGAAGTGATAAACCTGACTCAGAATAAATCACGTTTAAATGAGGAAGCAGAGTGTATTGGAAGATTATTTAATAGAGTTCCTGAACATCAGTCTTGGAACCAGTATTGTTTAATATTTTCAGTAATAGCTTTGGCATGAAACGTGTAGTATTCTGTTGAAATTTACTGATGATTCCAAGTTAGGCATTGTCAATAGAGGAGACAGATTGAATTCTTGGCCAGAAAGAGTGCAATGACATAGAGCATAGCAAAGCTGAAAAAATAGTAAAAGGAGGGCTGAGATGATAGTGCAGAATGTAAAATGATGCACTTGGGGAACAAAATGAAGATATCCCACTGTCATCTGTAAGTATAAATTGATCCAGGTAGGGCTGTGTTGTCTATGTGATGCACCTGCAAATTCAGCCACAGATTGCATCACTGAAGATACTTGCAGTAGGACCCCGGAGGTACTAGAACCCTGTTTTTTATCTCCTGGTTAAGAAGCATGAATTATAACATATAAGGGTTGAATTCTAGGCTGATTTTGGGCATATTATATTAGAGCATGTGTGTGATTTCCTTTTTGTATATTAAATAACACATTATAAGTTAATGGGCCCTTCAGAAATTGTTAAAATCTATAAATACATGTGAGAAATAAGTGATTAATTCTTATGCAATAACATCAGAATTTTCAAAGGTCACCTGGAGTGTTTTGACTTCAGGATGAATAGTTTTTGATGCTGTCTTTGATTGCTATACTTCTGAAAATCTACTTTGCATTTTACAATTTCAGCATAAATTCTATGCACTGAAGACTTATAAAATCATGTCACTTTTGAAAATTTTAACTGTGTGTGTTCTTTGCATGTGTTAGATGATGAAAATATATTTTATCTCTTAGAGAATATCTTGCTAATCATACTAATTTTGTTGTGCATTTCCCTAACATGTAATAACTTCATTTTTAAAAGGACTAAAAATATTCACTGTAAATGTAAACACATGTCTTAATACTTGACTTATGTCACATAGGAATGCGAGTATTCAGTGGAACATAAACATAACTTCTGATATATATATTTAGGTATAGAAAACTGGAACATTAAGCAGTGGAATAGTCGCACATGGGGATTTACAAACATTAACATCTGCTGTGTTATTTGAATGCTATGGAAATATACTGCAGAGTGCAAGTAGAAATAATTACAAGTTAATGGAAGAGATCCAGACGGACTGTGTTTATGAACTTGGACCTGCTCTGTGGCTTGCATTGAAGGGCTGTGTGCTGCAAACTGCTTTGTGGTGGTGCCGGAGCAGCGGAAGGAGCCGCAGCCCTTGTTGACGGTGCTCCACGGAGGCCCGTGCCCGAGCGTTCAGGAATAAGTGACTTTGTGGGGCTTGACCTGGTTGCTGATCTCATGAACATGGTGCGTGTCTGGAGGAAGTGTGCTGGAAGGGGAAAATCGTCTCCAGACCTCGTGTCCGAGGATGTTCTGCCTTGAGAAATGGCCACTGCTGCAGGTGGAGATCTAGCCAGACCCCTATGGCATCCCTGAAGGCCAGAGGTGGGCTATCCAGGTTTGTCCTGGAGCTCTTTCTTCCATGGTGGTTCCTTCTCTGTCCAATGTTTACGTGTAGAGAGGTGTGTGTGGTTTTTTTTTTTTTTTTTTTTTTTTTTTTTTTTTTTTTAAGTTTTGTTTCATTTTGATGCTCTCCTATCTGTGATAGACCAACCGCAACAAACTCCTTGACAGATGATTTTGCTCTCCAATTTCTAAATTATGAGACTATTGCTATTATAATATAATTCAATTAGCCCCTTTTCCTTCTTAGGAATCATCAACCTCTTTGGTAAATACTTACATTTTTATGAAATAACAGTATGTGTTCAGTATCTAGCATTTTTCAAATTTTTATTCTTTTGTTTTACTCTCCAGGACCCTTGTGCATTTGTTTGTACCTTTGCATTTCCAGCTTGTTAAAACAGAAATATTTTAATTGAAAATGTGTGATTTTGTAGATAAATAAGATGTGATCAGTGGACAAGTTAATGAGTTAGTCATGTTATGTTCCCTTTGGACTTGCTGGAGTCTTCGTACTCAGTAAAAGCTACACTCTAATTAGTAGCACCCTAAAGGCAATGTTTCCATCTGATCAGCTATATTGGGTCCTAAAAATGCCTGTTTTTCTCTATTAACATTAAATTCTTACATGCTGACAGTATCTTTTGGTCAGATCTGTCCATTTCTGATGACTTCCTGAAATACTTTCTTCCAGGTATATCCAGTTCTAAGTTAGTAGTTAGGACTTTTTTTATTAGTTATTTTATTGCTACTGTCTTGTATTTCACAGCATCATTTAAAAATATATATTTTGTAAATAACCAGATGGGTTCAGTGATCTACTTCATTGATTTTACTAATTTACTATGAATTTAGAAAACATATTGTCTTCTCTTGTCCAAAGTCTAGATGCCATGAACAGAATTTCCTGTTAGTGGGAATAGGATCAGGAATTCACTCCAAATGCTTCCGTTAGTGCTTTTTATTTATTTATTTATCTTTATTTTTTATTTTAACAGGATTCTAGGTAAATAATGAGGCAATAAATGCCAGATGCTGCTCAGAGTCTGTGAAATACTAAGTGATAAGGTGGTTGGGCATAAATACTGCTGTTCCCAGGAATGTGGCTTTATCAGTCTATGAAAAGCTCAGTAGCTTGTATTTTTTTTGTTGTTTGTTTCTTTGGATTTTTTTCCAACTACATCAGCTGGCCTAAGAAAAGCCTCTGTGGTTCTCTGCCTCCTGAATACCAGTATCTCAATTTTGCACTATCACAAGTCGTCATATAATGTGTAAGTTCAGCAGAACTTATCTGAAATAGGAATGTAGGCAGTTCTTAAACTTGTGTTCAGATAAGTTTTGAATCTATAAAATACATCTTTTTTTAAATTACCTTTATTGAAATTTTGGCATCCTTGGCAGCCCTGTATAATGTTCACTTTTTCATAATATATGATATTTCTTTGGGGCTCAGGGAGTCTTATTGGCTTTCAGAAGATTAAAAGTCTCAGTTGTAGCCTCAAGTCTTTCTTCAATGCAGTTGACACTTCTTCCAGAGACAAATGGATCATCAAAGCATTTATCTTATTATTTTTCAATATCATCATTTTCCTTGAAGTATCCAGTATTGTCAGCAATTGTTCAATGCAGTCATTAAAAAAAGTAGAAAAATTGAATGGAATTTGCTTCCATTGGACTGTTTCAGCAGTCCTATTCCCTCTAATAGCGGTTAAAAAAACCAAATACTATCAGTGGACATCAGAGAACTCGAGTCTTTTGATACCCCAGAGATATGCAGCAAATCAGCTTAATCCCTAATACAGTTTGCTCTTAGTGAGATCCCTCTGTAGTGAAAGGGGTATTTCCAGCATCTGCAAAGCTTCTTCATGCCAAATAGGATCTATGCAGCCTAAACCACGAGTCTTAAGCGAAAATCTGAAAATACGTTTGAAGCATATGGATGTTGGAGTATAAGACTATTGGCCATCTGGTCATCATATGTCTGCTTTGCAAACTTGAACTGATTTGTCAAGGGTTTTGGAGCTGTTTCTGAAGGATTAGAAAACATGACAGAAACGGAAGATTGCCACAGAGAGATGTGAAAGGTCTCGGCCCCCTTTTGGCCCGTGTCTTTTCTCAGCCTTTAGCTGCAGCACAGAGTGAATGCGTAGGCTAAACGCTTGCTGCGTCCTGCCGGACGGGCTCAGAGCACTCTGGGTTTGCTGGCCCTGGTGCTCCTGGCACAAGTGGATCTGCTGGGCCCCCTGCCCAGGGTGTCCCCGTTGCTGCCTCCCGGGCCCGGCATGACCTCGTGGCCACGGGGAGCAGGTCAGGGCACAGAGCCCCGCGGCTCTAGTGCTGCCCTCGGCCCTTGGGCAGCCTCNCCACAGAGAGATGTGAAAGGTCTCGGCCCCCTTTTGGCCCGTGTCTTTTCTCAGCCTTTAGCTGCAGCACAGAGTGAATGCGTAGGCTAAACGCTTGCTGCGTCCTGCCGGACGGGCTCAGAGCGCTCTGGGTTTGCTGGCCCTGGTGCTCCCGGTGCGGGTGGATCTGCCGGGCCCCCTGCCCGGAGTGTCCCCGTCGCTGCCTCCCGGACCCGGCATGACCTCGTGGCCGTGGGGAGCAGGTCAGGGCAGGGAGCAAGTCAGGGCATGGAGCCCCACGGCTCTAGTGCTGCCCGTGGCTCTAGTGCTGCCCTCGGCCCTGAGGCAGCCTCGCTGCTCCGTGCTCCTGCAGCCAACTTCATTTCTGCAGCAGGGACATCCCGCTGACTAACACAGTTTGGGGGTCCAAATGTTCAGAATGCGAGGGGGAAGCACCCCGTTGGCTATCTTGGCGCTTAACATGAAAGATACACCCTTCGAGTTGATTTTTAACTGTGACAAAAGAAAGTTTAGTCTGACCATTGTCTCTTCTTTCTTTTTGCTCCTTTTTCTAGTTATTTTTGCGAGTATAACCTTTGGATGATATAATGAGATATATATATATATATATCAAAAGTAGTTTGATATTATTGGTACTGTACAATAAATGTCTTGCAGAGTAATTACTGAGGTTTTTTGAGGCTATAACCAATTGCACACATTTCTGTAGATTTTCAAGATGTTTATGAAAAGCTCTATCTTGAGATAACCAGAGATACAAGCTTGTCAAGATCCTTAGAATCATCCAAATCTCCCGGTCTTTACTGGACTGGAAACTTGATAATTAAAGAAAATTGCTAATAGGATGTTCCAACCAGAAGCTTAATAACGAGTACATAGGCAGCAATGTATAATTAATCAGGAAAATATATACTCAAATTGATATGTGTCAGTAATAACGCTATGCTTTTTTCACTTGATTAACGTGAAATGTGCTGAAAATTGTGTATATTATCTTTGAATTATTTTATTGAATTACTTTACATAGCTTCCACACCATTTTTTTGTTTTTCCTTCCCCTCTTTGTGCTAAGAGAATGATCTGCCAAATGTACCTGTGCTGCAGCAAACGCTGGAGTGCTGTTTGATGGCAAAGCTGGCCAGCTCTGTCAGCCTCCACGTGTCCCCTCTGCCGGGGCCTTCGGCTCTACCCAGAGAAGCATTTAGTGTAGTAGTTAAAGTACTGAAAGTCTTGATTCTACATTAAAAATGTAGTAATTCTGCCTCTTCATTTGCTGTTTTACAGCGTAGCTTAGTGAGTCTGAGCTTCTTACTGCTATATTTCAATGCATAATTAGAGGGTTTTTTTTAATTAGTAAAACTAGTAGTAACAATTACAAGATATGTATTTCTTATAATGGATGGTTCCTAGTACCTTAATATCAGTGGGGGAAATAGGAAATTCACAGTCCAACAGCTCGATTCTCAAGTCAAATTGTGAAGTGGCTAAGCAAAAGAGATGGCATTTGGTGGTGTGAAGATGTCTGAAGTGCAATGACCTTCTCTCTGTCACTTCATCCAGTCTTGACAAACTATGGAGAGAGGTTTGGGGCCTTTTTTCTTTTTCTTTTTTTTTTTTTAGTCGTGCTACAAGTGAGCAGAAATGGGTATTTTACCATGAATTCCCAGCTGTAATCTTAAAGTTCACCTCTCGACACCTCTTCTCTACATTCCTGCTAAGGGTTAACAGTGCTGTGCAGGGTCAGGCCTGTGCTTGTTAATATACAGCTGAAGCAAAAACTGACATGACTGTACAGAAACTATTTGCTTTCCTTTTTCCTCTTGGCTGTGCCTTTTTCATCAGTGAATGCTGCTGCTATCGCCAAGCCGTGTGAGGAACACGGGTTCCTGTTGTGTTTTACAAGATTGCCAGTCCCCATTCCAATATTCAGATCTGAAGTACTAGAACTCCGAACTCCCAGGGTTTATAGTTAGGGCATTGGCAAAAAGTAGACAAACATCCTAATGTTTTCTTGTGTATTTAAATGATTTTCACAGGGATAAATAAGCATATCTGAAACGAGATTAAAAGAAAAAAAAAAAAAAAGGAGAAAAAGAAAAAACACCAGTCTTGGAGGTGAAATCCTGTTTCCCTGATTCCCCTTGGGTTTCCACTGAATATATATATATATATATATATATATTTCCCCCTGTAGTCTTTAGTTTCACCTTATGTGCTGGCATGGTGAATGTGGTACTGATTGCTTAAGTATTTCGGCTTCCAAGCCCACTGGCAGTTTTATGTTTATACCTTTAATAACTGAGGGTATTAATTCCTATGGAGAGTCTGCTATCCCTGCTGATGCCACAGTGCCCCAGCCGGCAGCGAGCCCTGCCATTCCCAAAGTCCTTCCATGGAAGGATGGCAGCCGAGGAGTCTTCCAGCGGGAGATTGAACTGGGCTGTCTGTTCCCCAAACATCCTCTGATTCACCCTGTGGGGTGGAAGGAGCATTCCTGATGACCTGTATTTCTTCCCTTACTCTGAGGAATAGATCTGCATTTGTCTGTGTGGAATAATCAGTTCTTTCCTCCTTCTCTAATTTGGAATTGGTCCAAGTTCAAGACTAATGGGTAGTGCTAATGAAGTGGATTTTCTAAGTTCTGCAGCAAAATTCAAGTCCTCGTGAACCTTGAAGCTTAAAGGCACCACCTAATGATCCTGGAGTGAAAAGCTGCCAGCTGGTTTCCCTGACGAGATTGGAAGTGTCGGGGAAATTGGTAGGACTGCATAGAGACAGGAATATTTGGTTCCCTATTGTTTTCTTGAACATTTCCTGAAATTAGTGGAGTGTTTGAGGGAGCTGGAGGTTGTTGGAACAACCCGTGAGCAGAGATTCCGATGCTCGTTGTTGCTCAAGGCCTACTTCTATGTTACAGTTGGGCTTCTTAAAGATATCAGCCTCACGAGTGTTAGATTAAAAAAAACACAAAACCCTAAATCATCAGAGTCACATAAGTTCCATTAGTGACATTAGATCATGTACTGTGTACTGTCTGTGAGGTTTTTTCTTTTTAATACAAATATGTCTTAAAAGCATAAGCACAGAGATACTAAGCTACTTAGCTAGAAAATTAAGACTGAAGATGAGTATTTTAAGTGCTCTAAGTATTAAAAAGGGGGGAAGCGGGGGAAGATGAAGGAACAAATGCCAAAACCATAGAATAAGTAGATAAGTCATTAGTGCAGGCCAGCTCTCCCATAGGCAAAATCTTCCCTACTCTAAATGTTAAGCCCCAGAAATGTCTTAAAAATAATCAAGAAGGAAGTTATACAAATGCCATAGAAAAGGAATGAAAATGCATATTCCTTTATTTAATGTAATTGCATCTTAGAAGAAAAAATCCTCTGTGATACCAGAATTCATCTGTTTTACCGCACCGTGGTTATAACAATTACTTCATTAAAGATTGTAACTTTTAAAAACTTAATACGCTTGCAAATCAGTATGTCATTTGGAAAGATACTGCTACTGAGAAAGAGAAAATAAGTTAGTTCACTTTACAGGAACTTTTAAAAACATTTTGCACCACATGATTTAATAAACAGGTGCGAGAGTTCCATTTATTAATGCATTGGCACTTTTTGTGTAGAAATTAATTTAAAATTATGAATATAAAAGGCCAAATTTTCTTTTTAACTTTTTTTTTTAATTTTATCTATAGAACTTTTCTTAATTGTAAGTCACCACAGAGACTTTTTATTGATGTTGGACCTCTGTCTGGCAAAGAGCAATGTTAAAATAAGGTCCTGCATGGATATTGTGCCCTCGGGACAATTCCATATGTATGGGGAAATCGTTTTTGGTTAACTTCTTTTCATGATCAGAGACGTAAAGTGTTTTTTAGATGTAATATCTATTTTACAGAGTTTGGGGAGCAGGAACAGTACTGTGTGTACTGTGCAACTTGGATCAGCTGAGCAGGGCTAAATATGATGTTAGTGTCTATTACCTGCTGCTGTTACCTGAAACAAAAGGTTATAATATGACTTTTAAAATTTAAGTTTTTAATGGTGCCTATTGCTCTGGACAGGTGCAGATATTAAGGAACACTTCAGGGAAATAGTCAAAGTCAATGGCTTTTAGATTAACTTTGTGTGTTAATACTTGGGAAGGGCCACTGTACTATTTTGTGTAGGCTGATTAATGCAGGAAATCTTTTCCTGATGTATCCTCAGTTCATATATACCTTAGTATCATTAATTCAAGCTTATTCAAATTTGTAGGATCAACAAGTATTTAAAAAAGAAACAACAAAAAATGACACCGATATTACCTAGTGAATAGGCTGTAGAATTTTATTTGTGCGTGAAAAAGGAACATTGTGCTCAATGGTCTGTCTGAATCTAAAGCCATTTATGAGTGGGTGCCAGTGAATAATTAAATGTCCGAGTATCTCCGCAAAGCCTGGTTTGTCCCGAATCCTTGGCTAGACTTGTTGTTGTTGCTGCTTTTGCTCGAGTTATGAACTGCGAGCCATGAAGCCAATAGACGCGTCAATAGTTCAGTGAAGTGTGATACTGTAAACAACCTCTTGTCTCTGCAGAGACCTAATATTGAAAGGATGATTGATGCCTCCAGCATACAAATACAGAAATTAGAGGTGATGAGTCTCGTATTTGTAATGATTTCATCTGTTCTTGGAAGGAGGGGGGTTGATTTATTTTTATTAATCTGATCCTTTCCGTAGCAAATGAAAAAGGTTATTTAAATTCCTTAAAAGAGACCCACTCCTGAACAGCAAAATTCTTTCATCATGATGCCCCCTTCCATTGCAGACGATCACAGTTCAAGTTCCTGCTCACCTGACATAGCGTGGGACTTGCTTTGGGCCACTGCCCTGCCTCGTGGGGCTTCCCTTGTCTCCCCCAGGGTTATCTCACATATGTCTTCCTGAGGAGGACAGTCATTTTAGGCAGCTACCACAAGAGTAATCCTTTTTGTCCTCTGCTCAGCTTCGTGTTAAGGCCTCTTTGAGTCAAGTGATAGGCATGTAAAATTCACCTGTATATTGAATGAGATTTCCTCTGCAAACAAACTCCTGTGGAGAAACAGTGCTTGTAAATGAGATTTTTATCTCTTGTGATTAATCTTCTCTGCATGGCTCAGTATGAGTTACCTGACTTTTTTTTTTTGGAGATGATGTAACTCATTTTTATGGTTTGTTTTGTAGATCTTTGTTTACAGGGCTTTGTGGCACGTTTTATATGGCTTTACAAAGAAAAGAATCTTGTGGGGTAATATATAGAATATATGCCCTGGTGTAGACGATGTGCATTCAGAAAATTATCTCAATTCTTAAATTACTGCTAAACCTAGCAGTATCAGTATTTCTTCCATCTTGCAAAGTCAGAAATGTAAACAAATATATTTTAATTAAAACCAGTGTTAAAGTAATACACTGGAAAATTGCATTCATAAACACATTCATTTGAAAAATTACAATATTATGGAAGTTTCACAGAAGATTTTTGTTCAACATCTAATAGAAATCACTTTTCTAGTTGTAACAATGTGTGCTAAAGATTGTTTTAAGAAATAGCTTCTGTTAAACACAAGACTCCTCTGGAGCCAAGGGGGTGTCTGAAGGACCTGCCCGGGAGGCGCCGCCTGCGCCAAGCCCGTGCGCTGCCGGTGGGAGGTCTGGGACCACCCTCCGCCTTGTGCCCTGCAGTGACTGCAGGATCCCATGTGCTGTGCACTGGGAGAGCCTGTGGGAAACCCGCAGTTGGTTATCTGGTCTCTGTGACTTCAGGTGTTCTCTCTTGGTGGGTTTTGTGACTTTGTGTTTTGTTTTGTTCATGTAGCTTCAGCCATGATAATATGACAAAATTATGAGAAAAGGAGCCAGGAAGAAAAATCTTAGATGGAATAGAAACACTGTGCTCCAGGTGACAGGCGAGAGCTGCAGGAGCAGATACAGGCTAGGATGGAATTGCAATGGAATGAAGCACCTGGGCAGTTCCTGGTCTGTTTGATAAGGTAGCAAGTGTGAGTGCTTATCATCATTTGGTCTGCAAAAAAACATTCCGAGGTCTGGGTTGAGTTAATTAAGCGCTACTTGTTCTGGTTTGCTTTGTTCATGCTGGCAGCTGGCTTTGGGAGTGTGGTAGTTCCCATGCTGTGGTTGCATTGGTGGTTTGGAAAACATTGCAGACCTTGGGAGGATCCTGCAAGGGTAAACTCTCCTTGGAAGAAAGAGCGCAGAGCCCTGGCACAGGCTGCCCAGAGAGGCTGTGGAGTCTCCTTCTCTGCAGATGTTTCAAACCTGCCTGGATGCCACCCTGTGCCCTGTGCTCTGGGTGTCCCTGCTGGAGCATGGGGTTGGACTGGACGATCTCTGGAGGCCTCTTCCAGTCTCAGCCATTCTGTGTGTGCAGTTGGCAGTTGTCTGTGCAGTTGGCAGTGTCTGCCCAGCCCACGAGCGGCTCCGGCTTCCTGGATAGTGTGTGGGGAGGGAAGGAAGAGCAGCCCTGCCTGGGCCACTGCCCTCCTGCTTGTTCGGAGGTGTTCAGAGATGAAGCCGGAGATGTTTATTTTCTTTCCTCACCTCAGGGCAGAGCCTCTTGACAGGGACCTCCCTTGTCTTGGTGGGGTTTCCAAACAGAAGAGCTCCACGTGCTGTCTACATCTACACACACTGTTTCAACTCAGACACTGACTGTGAGGAGTCATGTTGGGCCCCTGCTTTTCTGTTTGCACGTTCTGTTTGTTCCAAAGAATAACAGC